>CABFWB010007597.1:0-23676 GCA_902151455.1 Timema bartmani
AACACCTTGACCTGTTGGGTCAGAGTTGATCACACTGGCGCTGAGAAAACAGAGTGTCATATGGTACACCTAACCAATTTTGTGTCTTCTTTTAGTAATTATAGTCAGAAATTCTAACATTATGCACATGGATAGGGCTACACATTTTGTAATATTGACACAATATAACGCACTTGCTTGAAAAATATACTATCTATTTACATTCCAGTTGATACAGCTAATATTGAAAATAGAGTTTAACAAAAATAAAACTAATTAGCGAATTTAATCATAGTTGGATGGAATTAAAATTTCACTTCTTTATACAGGGTCATGTAATTTTTTTCACTTTTATAAAAGTAAAACAATATTAAAATATGACTAACTTATCATCTAGATCACTAGAAGCTTTCTCATCAATTATGTGTTCACTTTATATAAAACATTAAACAAAACTATTTACAAATACATTTTAGGGGGGTGAGATATTAAAAAATAATCTAATATTTTAGGTGAGATTGGAAGTATTACATTCCATATCCCTAATTTTGAGTTGGTTATGGTAATTTAAATTACTACCTATCTTTTGCATGTTTTAATATTTATTTTATGCGAGGGAAATTTATCCAGTTATTAAAGATGAATTTATCAGATTTTCTTTAAAATAAGGCAAAAACATGCTTATATTTGAACACAGGCAATTAAGTTATTCGTCATAAATAGTAAAAGTATTTTTTTAAATAGATCTTTTCAAATTTACTTTGTAAGCCAATTTCCTTCCATTGTCATTTTTTCTCAGTATGAAAAGGATGTTATGACTGGAGCCAATTATATTTGTTTGGGGCTATAATATTTTGCCAACAGCCACCAATGATGATTAAATATAAAGCTTGAAACTTTGTTGCTATTTAAAGAAAGTACAATAGTGTGATCACATTTTTAGTTGAAATTGTATCATAAACAAGAACATTTATTATTTTTTCCTGAAATTTCCAGGATAACAGCAAATCTTTCCCAAATCTTTGGTTGGAAACAGCCAATTATGACTGAATTAATTGATGCTGCCTTTAGTCAAAAACTCACCTTCATTCTCTGGGTATTTCAACTGAACTTGTTCATTACCACAGCCAGCCACAAAAACATCCATTATATCAATTGATTGGTTTTATTTTGATTATTTAGGTAATGATTGTAATTATCGTTTTTGTGCTCGGGTGAAAACATTTAAACGATTATATTTGTGCATATATAATATATCCAGAGCATGGCACTGTCCAAGATGTTTTTGTAGTAATTTTATGTTTTGGTTCTCAGTGGAGATTGTTAATAATACATCCACAGTGAGACATTGCATGAGTTGTGTGTATAATGGTTGTATGTGTGTGTGTGTGCAGATCCGCAGCGTGGCTGCACCTGAGCTGTGTGTGGACACTGAGAACAAGGGAGGAGACCAGAGCTTTGGGCTGAAACCTTGCATCAAGGATATGCGGGGCCGGTCTGGGGAACAGGTATGCCATCTGGATAACAAAAATAATAATAAAAAATAGCACTACCAATTACAAATTTATTTGCATGTTTGCTTCAAATTGTTTCTAATATTATTTGTTTCATCCCCACCAAAAATGTATCCCATGTTCTCTCCATGCAAAGGCAAATTACTTCCTAAAAATTCATCTTATTCTGTTTTTGAGGCAAGATGATTTTTGTAAGTCTCTAATAGCAAGCAACCTGGCTTTTAAATATACTATTAATATATAAGTATTTGTTTTTATTGTGTGCGGTTATATTAGAGTGTATTTAATTCCTGTAAAAAATGTACGGGCCAATGACTGTGCTTCCTGCGGTTTGCTGTCGTCAAACCAGTGTGGGTTCTCTGGGGACCATTAGCACACATTTTGCCGGTTGACCTCGCCATCGACGTAAAAATTTGCTTCGTCTGAGAACATGACTGTTGACAGGAATTCTGCATCGTCCTCCAGCTACCGCAAAAATCATTCACACATTTCAACTCGACGGTCCAGATTGTCCTTGGTCAGGCGATTCAGAACTTGCAACTTGTACGGTTGGGATTTGTGCTTCTTCCCTATGCAATGAATGGATGTCCGAGGCACATTCATTTCCAAGCTGGTTTGGCATAGGGATTTCTTTGGGCTTGCAAACGTTTTTGCCAGGACCATTTCCACCACCTCGGCTGATGTGCTGGGGCGTCCTGATTGTGGTACATCAGTTACACATCCTGTGGACTTGAATTCATGGAGCAATCTGCTCACAGTGCTATGCACAATTGGGTCTCAATCTGGGTACCGCCGATTAAATTCCTCCGTGACATCTTTCTGGGTGTACCCTTCACGTCCACAGATGAGAATGACTTCCACACCTTTGTCAATGATCAACATAAGGAACAAACACATTATTGCTTGTACAGTGAAAAGAAGAATACGGTTCACACTTTACATTGCTGCCACTGGACAAAGAGGTAATAGCTGTCTCTTGAAGAAAATCCATCGTTAATGCCCTGACCTAGGTTTCATTCTATCGGAACTCATCAGGGAGGAGTGTGAAACGCCTAACTCAACCAAAAAACACAAAAGTGAGTAAAAGAAATATGGTAAAGAATGATAGGACATTAAGATAGGAACAAGGTAAAGGAACAAATGTTTTTAGAAAGTTGCGTTGCTTGTTTCACACTCCCTCATGATGAGTTCTGATAGAATGAAACCTAGGTTGGAGGATTGGGCAGCAACGATCAATTTTCTTCGAGAGACGGCCTTTAGCTTTTGTCCAGTGGCAACAATGTAATGTATAAAATGAAGAGAATTGCTCTATATAAAGCTAATTTCTAAAATTTCACTTTTTTTTAAAAATTCACTCATTATTGAACTGATATTTTTTTCCCCCCCAAGGAAACTGAATATATAAAATTCGCTTATTTTTAATGTAAAAAACTCAACAGATACACATTTTGAACCAAATTCCTGCAGCAATTCTCACTATTAAAAAAAAATCTAGGTCATCACAAATCTATGTCTAAATGAATTTCCCCCCACAAGTATACAGTTCAGTTTGTCAAATAAAACACTGCCCAAATATCAATTTTAAACAAAGTCCATATAGCCCATTTTGAAATATTAATTTTTTTTTGAAAATCACTCATCATTAAACTGCCCCTTAGTGGATTTTAGCTAAAAACCAAGTATAAACAATTATTTGTCATGTCAAACACTCCCGAAATAACCATTTTTAACCAAATTGCTAGAGCTATTTTTAAATTATCTTAAATTTTTGAAAAATCAGTCACTAGTCGACTAACTTTAAACAAACTTTTACCCTAAAAATAAGTATACATTGTAATATGTCATGTCATACCCTCCCAAGATACCAGCGGCATATTCTGTGTGCATGCGAGTTCTCCGCCATATACCCAAGATTATATGGATTAATTTTTTAATTCAATGTTGTCTGTGCAAACTGTCTAAATATTAATGTTTAAATTGTGAATAAATATACATGTATAATGTATCTATAAATTATTAATTTGAAAACTAATATTTGTTCATATTCCAAGATAATCGTGTTTTAAGTAATTCTTCTTCCAAAAGCTTCTTTCTATCTACCAGCTTGAAAACTGCAGGCCACGCTAGAAAAGTTCTATTATTTTTGTTCAATGTCTATGGGGTTTCAACTTTCCCCTCGTCTACAAACATCGGCCAGTGAACGCGGGTTTTTACCTGTCAGGGCCTGCTGAATACTTACCACAAGCAAAGCAGTGGGCCAACTTTTGGAAAAATATTCAAAATTACAATGGTTATTTATGAGGATAGTTAAGTATAGTTTAAGTAAAATAAAATAAATACATTTTATATTAATTGTAAAATAATAGTATAATAGTATATATAAATTATATGTAATGAGATTTAAATTATACACTAATTAAATAGGGATGTGCGAAGGCAACTTTTTAAATGTGAAGTGAAGTCGAAGCAAAGCTTGAAACTTGCGAAGGAAAGTCGTAGTTGAAGACCTATATTAATAATTAAGGCACATAGGATTACTGATAAGCTTAGTAAATTATCAATAAAATTTTAATATTTACTTATATCGTGGAGCTTATAAAATTATTTTGCAAACTTTACATATACATGTCATTTCATCTGCATTTCTATGATAATAATTATAAATTAAATTCAGTTTTCTTTTTCCATTTTCCATTTCAGCCATTTTGAATAATAAAGAAAATGCAAAGAAGTTATTAAAAACTTCTGTGACAAAATACACAGATAATTTAAAATAGATAGAATATTATGGACTAAACTTTAGACGCGAGCTGGGATGATAGCACAACTAAGGTGATTTCTCTGCTTCATACCAGTGACCTTAGTGTTAATTCTTTATATGGATTTTTATTTTCTACAAAATTATGTTGGTGATAGTGAATATAATATATTAACATTTACTTGCCCGCTTTTGATCTATACATACGTTATGTTAGTTAAATTACCAGTCTGTGCTAAAATTCTGTTTAGTAATGGTTTTAAACTTATCAAATATTGAACTATGTAATATTTAGTAAGATAAAATTAAATTGTTTGATAATTTATCGAAGTTTTATCCTTCCTTGGAAATTTTTCGAATATTCGAAGGTTATTATAGATGTCGAAGTCGAAGGAGATTTACCTTCGACTTTGAATTCGACTTTTCGAAGCTTCACACACCATTATAATTAAATATATATCTCCATAAGGAAAACGTCTTTTCGCTTTATGAGGTAATTTTATTATTTTTGGAAAAATATATAGGGAAGGTGGATAGAAACACATAAAAGGTACGAACACAATATGGCTTTTACAATGAAACAAAGAACACAATTCGTTAAATTGCTGCCTCTTTAAGTGGCAACCATTACTTCTCTGTCCAATGGCAGCAATGTAAAGTGTGAACTGTGTTCTTTGTTTCATTGTAAAAGCCATATTGTATTCATCCCTTTTATATGTTTCTATCCACTTTTCTATGCCTTCTCCCAAAAATAATACACTAATTAAATACATGATGTAATCTAGAATACATAATTATGCATATGTATTCTAGGCACATGTGTAATATATTTGGCAAGTATTTTTACCACCATTTTAGAGTATACACAGGTGGAATGGTGGTGAGGTGCGGGGGAGAACAGGGGCTACTTTGAGTGTAGTAGACAGTGTTTTTGTTTTTTATGAATTATTTCCAGAGTTTTGACAGTTTTTTTAATTGTGGTTTTTAAGTCCATAATTTTTTGCATCATACATTGTATAATTGTTAGTCAATATGATTTTATATAGTTATATATCAAAGAATCCCAAAAGTTAGGAGTAATTTAACCATTTCATGATGATTTAGCAGAAAAAGGTAAAATAAAATTTCTTTTCAGATAATTTACTTACGCCAAAAGATTTATGTAAATATCTTAACAATAAAACAATAACGTAGTGATAGAGTACCAACACATTGAACACCATGCCCGAGCTATATCCGGGTCTTCTTTTAAATGTTTACATACGCAATGGCCTGAGATACGCTCGGGTAGAGTGTTCTGTAAATGTTTCCTAAAATTGTCTTAGTTCATAAAAAAATATTAGGTGGCAGCACCAGATGGTTTTGTGAACACTGCAATGTAGCATTGTGTGTGAAAAATTGTTTTGCTCTCTACCACACTAAGGAAAATTATTGTTTGGCCTAAATGTAATTTTTTAAATCTAGTTTGTAATTAATTTATGATAAATTTTTCTAGCTCTTGTAACAAAATGTGTACAAATTTTTTTTGTCTAATACATCTGAAAAAAAAAAGTTTTATGTACAAAAACTAACACATAAAAAAGTATTCTCACAGCAAAAATTCAAAATATCATAAATTTAGCCAGTATCTGACAGTTCACCATGTAATTTCATGCCAGTATGCAATGTGTTAATAGGAGAAAATCTCCCCTTGGTTACTGTTATCACAGTTTACGGATCTAAATAGCTTTTGGAGCATAAATCATCAGATTATTAAGAGTCTCGTTTATTTCCAAGCAGTAGAAAATTTGGTTGATTTGATATGTTTTGTTTTTAATTTTTTATTATATTGAATGGATTATATGAAATTTTTTTTAACACTTTGTTTCTATTTATATTTTATTTATATTTCCTCTGGTGTTAATAATTTTTTCCAAGATTCACATTTGAAATTCAGGATTTGAATGTAAATTGGATATTTGGATTCAAGATTCAGATATGTAAAATAGTAGCTTCGACCCAATTCTATTCGTTATATTTGAATATGTATGAAAACATTGTAGATATTCAAATATACCCAGTTTGTTTATTACACTCTACATGGTCCAGTTTTCAGTTTTTAAAAAGGAGTTCTTTGCACAAGCTTTGACAAGGATACTATAGAAGATTCAAATGCTTGGTACATGTGTATACAAGATATAAAACCATTGGTGAATCCAACAGCTATCACTCATTTTCTTCTTATTAACATAGTTAAATTAGTCACTTCACATTATAGCTATTATTTATTTTTAACTAGAAACATTTACTTGCTGAAAAGTAAATAAAACATCTAGGCATTATTAAAATAATTGGATTTATTTTGTAGAGTAAGTATTGGTTATCTTGATTGGTTTGGCAGTAACAAGGTTGTGAGTAGTTCAAGTTACAATGTTGTTCCATGGAATATTTATTAAAAGGTTTCTCATTAGTATATACAGTAGGTATAGGCAATTTTAACAGTAAGGGAATGTAACTAATTAGGTAATACTTACAAAAAATTTCAAGTGGTGATTTATGAGCAATATATTAATTATTTGGTTTTCCACAAATTAATGAAATCTAACTTACAAAGTTGTTTGAGGCGGCGCTTCAATTGTTGAGTTGAGGTGGAATCAAGTACTTATCAATTAACATTATATTTTGTCTAGTTTTAGTTTTGGTTGGCACACAGACTAAATGTTGGTCATGTTTAATCTAGTTTGCCGGTAATGTTGACGTTAAGCTATAAATCTTGGTCCTGTGTTCTGAGAGTTTTTCTCCTAAATGGTTTCTCACTTTACCTCCACAAAATAATGCTGGTACATTTACTTTAAATTCCACCTTATTCATCACTACCCCATTAATACAATTAAACGCATATAACCCAGACCGAGTAGTAAGACACTCGAAACAACAAAATGATACACTACATAATAACATTAGCCCCATCTCATATACCAAACCAAATATATTCTAAACACAATGTTTCTCTGGCCAATCCAGCTTCTTTAGCTCTTAGCATCTGGTACTATGTGTTGATTCTTCACCGTAGCATTTAGATCCATTACTGTTTCCAACCTATGGCCTGGGTCTGTTTTTAATTCAAGCCATATATTATCCACTACCGGCTGGCTAGACCTGTCTTAGCTTCATGTACCTTATAATCTATCTTGAGACTAGGACAGGCACAACATCCATTCTCCATTCGTTCATTTATCAATGTGAAAAGGTAAACCCATATTTTTATCAATGATAAATTTTCGGCCCTGCCGGCAATCAAACCCAGAACCCTTAATTCAGTAGGCAGACACACTACCAACTGAGCTAAGGTGTCGAATCCTGTAGCATACATACTCAAAGAATATAATGCGGTTCAATTTTGACCTTGCTTACTAGATCAATTAGCCAATTTCCAATTATTACCATAAATATGCTAGTTTATATCCTTAAATTGTATAGTTTTCATCCAGGTTTAATAGAGTAAATAGTTCTTAGCTGGAGTGTAGCACTCAAATAAATTCATCAAGCCTAAGTTTAAAGTATCTTCAGAATCTAGCTAATAGCAGCTTTGCTTTCTATGTGCAGTCATTTGTATTAACCTGGCACAAGGATGTGCGACCAAAGGGGCGCACCATGTGTTGGGATGTGGCGAATGTGCAAGATAAAGCATCCATCTCCTTGTATGCCTGCCATGGTATGCAAGGCAATCAACTGTGGAAATACAACATGGTGAGTAACATTTAAAGTTTTAAATACATTGGATTAATTACTTCGAGATACAAGAATTATTGTCAGACCCTTGACTTAGTTTAATAGTGCACTATCACTTAGCAATACAAGTTGGTCTTGAGGTCATGTTTAGAGAGCTATGGATGTTTCTATGGATGTCGCTCTTGCTATTTGAGAAAATGAAATTTATGTTTGAGAAGTAGATATGGCTGTTTGAGAAGTAGATATGGATGCTTGAGAAGTCAATATGAATATTTGAGAGTACTTACTTTTAAGAACTACTAAAAACATAGCTTTGATGATTATTAATGAACTTTAATTTTTATTTTTTACTTGAACATTTAATTCTATATTACCTGTAGTGGTGATCGCATGATCAAACATGACATTCTCATGTTAGACTGGATTGCTGATGAGAAGGAGATCAGGGTTTGAATCTCATTCAAGTGTACTTATTCTTGTTTTGCTACTCTCCCTCCATGAAAATATGAGTATATTTATCTTAAAATTCTACCTTTCTCATCCTTATTCTATTAGCATAATTAATGTAGGCTTATAATTCGACACAAAAAAAAATTGTTCATAATATATTTTATATATAAAGACTAGATTAGTCTTCAAATGAACCACCTTCAAATATTTCCAAAAGTCATTCAAGGTCTAAAATTTTACCTGGTCAAGACCTCCGAACTCCCCCTCAGTTGAGCCCCCCTCCCCACTTTCAAAGAGCGTCGTGAGCCCTGCCACCTTCTGAGCTAAGCTAAGGGTACTTGGTTCGATTATGGTCATGCCCGATAAAATTATCATAAATGAAATTAGGACTACCCTCGTGGAGTAATGATTTTAAAGTTGGGGTCTTATTGTGACTGTTATAGAGTTTGTAATAGCATACACACATATAATTAGCCGTTAAATAAAGTGGATATTATTATAATAGGTTTTAAGAGTGAATATATGTAAGAAATAATGTAAAAATACTTTAAATTAGTTCCTATTTTTTTGTAAAGAGGGGATTCCCATACCATACCGATTAATTGAAACCAGCCAAGCTAATAACTGAATACCTAAGTTTGTTATCCCTCGTTTGCGGCTTTGGGGGTAACTGGTTGATGTCTCGACGAAGTGTCGTCTCTGGGCGACGTTGTGTTCAGACACCTGTGAGTAGGGGTAAGAAAATTTCGGCAAGAGTGTCCTGGCAACATTAGTCACAGTGGAACAGAAGGATGTCTCGGCAACGTGAGTCGTGGTGGAAGATGAGAAAGTCCCGGCAACGTGAGTTGAGGTGGGGAGGTAGGGTGACGGTCCTAGCAACGTGAGTTGCGGTGGGAGGTAAAGGAGCGAGAGGATATTATTCACTATTGCTCTTTCTGATTTTGACAATTTATTTTTGGCTCCTTCGAAAAGGTGGCACACTCGGGTTCGGTAGCCACTCACCGACTGGCCTCTGACCAAGGAACCACTGTGTTTAATACCCTCTGTTGCTGTCTGGCCTTGTCCAATGGGAGAAAATGGGAGTTCTCATCGACGCGTGAGAACGTAAGAGATAATGGCAGCCAAGCAAGCCAAGAAAAAGAGGAGTTCTCATGGGCGTTGAGTATAGTGGGGAACTCGTCACGGACGGTTCAGAGAACATGAAGTGTGGAGCGGCCCAGGCAGTAAAGAGGGTGTTGGCGCAGTCGGTGCAAGTGCGAAGAAAAGGCTTAAGGGCCGAACAGTGAGGAACAACAAGTTTACCCCACTTCCCCTGTGCCTCAACCAACCTGATCCTAAGGTGAGAAGAGGGAGTAATGAAACATTGAAAATTTGAAAGAGACGGCTAGTACACTTACTGTCACAAATGTTACTCATTGTGGATTAGGCAGGAACTAGGACTTAAGTACACATTTCTGAAGATGTGCTAGGATTTCTAAAGCAAATCCTTCCTTTAACAAATACTAACTTGTTATAGTATGATGAAATAAATTCCTTGCACTCAGGTCATTTGGCCTTAGAGGGAGTGGAGGGGAGGGTACTTTACCCCACTCCATAATTGATCACCTAGAAGGGAATTTTTAGTCAGCCAATTTATTTCAACCTCTTATACACCCACTTTTATGCTCATTATCAATCTCGATCACACATACACTTTTTATTACTTACACACACTTTCACTTACACTCTCTCTTACCTGCACTATCTCTTACCTGCACTATCTCTTACCTGCACTATCTCTTACCTGCACTATCTCTTACCTGCACTTCCTCTTACACTATCTCTTACCTACACTCTCTTACTTACACACTCTCTACCTATACTCTCTCACTATACACAAACTCTCACTCTCTTGCTCTTTTACACACACTCTTACACTCTCTCACTCTCTTTTACTCACACACTCTCTCACACATTTTTTCTCACACTTTTCCTCAAACATTCTCTCTTAATTATACACACTCACTCTCTCTTACTTACACACACTCTATTTCACTTACAATCTACTCTCTTTCACTTACACTCTTACTTAAGGGTCATTTACACTGGGCGAGATCACTAGCTCCTTGCTGGCTTGTAAACTCGTGCGCGAGTGAGCTTGTTCCAACAATCTCAGCGAGTGTTGATTACACTGAGCCACCAAACTCGCCCACTTGCTCAGTAGAGTTGTTCTCCTTTTTCGTGAATAGCTTTGTTAATAGCAATATCTGGAGTGAAGTGGAACAGTAACAACATTGTAGACTTTTTACAAATTCATGAACAATATCCGGTTCTGTGGAACATCAAACATCGTGACTATATCAATGTAAATCTTAAATATGTGGTTTTAAAAAAAAATGTATGAAAAGCTTGAAAAAGAAGGATTGCTTAAGGGGATGAATGAAAACCAGCTCAAAGCAAAAATTAAGATTTTGAAAGACATTTATTGGCAAGAATTAGCTAAGATAGAAAGGAGCAAAAAAGGTGGCAGCGGAATTCCTACTAGTTTACTAGCTTCACTTATTACACAGGGCGATTTTACTAGCCAGAGGGTTAACTAGATAGCGAGTAGCTTGTAAAATCGCCCTGTGTTCAACATTACTCGCTGGGGTAGAGCAAGCGGCAAGTTTACTAGCTGTTGCAATTACATTCGGCGAGTTTAATAAAAGTGAGTAAATTCGCCGGCATGTAGCTAGTAATCTCGCCCAGTGTAATTGACCCTTTACACTCTCACTCTCACACACTCACACTCTCTTTCTTTCCCTCTCACACTAACTCTTTCCCTCAGTTGTGCTCATCTTGTTCACAGATAAACTCACTATTTCTGTTGCAGGAACACCAGTGGTTGGTCCACGGAGCCAACCCAAGATGTCTTGATAGCAATCCCGGCCGCCAGACCCTTTTTGTCACAACATGTGATACCAACTCGATCACGCAAAAGTGGAGGTTTGAGCACGTCGACTTGAAGGCTTTGGCTAACTGGGACCATACGGGCCCCAAATAGTTGACATTCACTTCTCAACACTCCTTCAAACTGGCTCCTTTAACCGACAACAGCTATTTGGTTGATACTTCCTCTTGGGGCTTAATTTTTAACAAGCTTTTAGTTTTAATTATGTAGCTAAAACATTTTTAAAGCTACAATTACTACAATTTTTTTCCTCAAAACTATTAATTTTTATACAGTTCTTTACATAAATTTTGAACAAATCCATCAGTTTTATCATTTAGTATAGAGGCATCGACATAAATACTGATAAATATATATCAAAAGAATAGCTTTACAGTGACATCATATCAATCAATTGATAGTATTGGGGATCAAAAAACTTAACTTCAATTTCTCTTTTAGGAAGTTGCAATGTGCGTTTCACACTCCTCCCTGATGAGTTCTGATAGAACGAAGCCTAGGTCGGGGGATTGGATGGTGACGATCGATTTTCTTTAGGAGGCAACCATTTTCTCTTTGTCCAATGGAAGCAATGTAAAGTGTGAACTGTGTTCTTTTTTTCCACTGTAAAAGCCATATTGTTACTCCTTTTTATATGTTTATATCCACCTTTCCTGTACCTTCTTCCAAATACAGTATTAACTTCAATGCACATTTTCTTTCAAAAATAACCAGCAGTATTGGTATAGTAAATTGTCTATAATACAGACTGCCTTTTCTAACTTAATTGTGTATTATACGTAATACACTTTTAATTAAAATATAATTAAATACCTAGTTTTCCAAGATCTTTTGGATGAAAATGTTATTTTATGAGGCCTTGTGATAACTATGATTCTAACCATTGTACATTATTAGGGCTGGTTGCTTGCTCACATTATTAATGAAAAATATCTTGATTACATATTTTTGATTTTATTAACATTAGTAGGCCTAGGTTACAGACTCTTATCTTTTTTTGAAATGGCATATGAGAATTGCCACTCCACCTTTATTTCTGTAATGTTCATATCTAATGGTTACACCTTCAGAACTGATACTTGATTTGAAACAGTCTTAGGCCGAATTTTATAATATCACTTTATTCCATTTGTAAGGGCTCAACATAATATTAAGTATTCTTAAATGAAAAATGACACCTGGATATGGGAATTGAACCCAGAACTTTTGGCTTAGTACACCTATGCTCTAACTGCTGACCTCTCAAAGAGTTGTCCCGTAGCCAGGGTAATTCTTAACTCATAATTTTAAGGTAGGGTCTGTGATGAACTTGCAGAGGTTGTCGGGTACATATAAGTTATGAATTAAGCTATAAGATAACGCAGTTACCTTGGACTCGGGAGGGAGTGAATAGGGAACCTGGACATGGGATGACTCCTGGATGACTCAGTGGTTAGAGCATTGGGCCAGTTTCATAGTCAAACTTAGCATGCCTAAAGTGCGAGTCGATACTAAATACAGGACGACACCTACCTAGACCAAAATGGAATGGGCCAGTTTCGCATATGAAACTGGCCCATTCCATTCAATTTCAGGTAGGTAACGTCTTGTATTTAGTATAGCGCCGCTCTTGAGGCGTACTAAATCTGACTATGAAACTGGGCCATTGACACAATAAGCCAAATGCTCCACCTTCTTAACTGTATTTATATTTTTTCATTTATTTGAGCTATTTAACGTGCACTTTCTGAACTGACTGATTATATCAATACCAGACTTATCAACTAACTTAAATTTAACCCGCTTCGGTGGCCGCATGGTCTGAGGCGTTCCGCTCACAATAGATTAGACTGCCGATGACGGGGAGATCATGATTCGATCTTATCCGGGTGTACTGAAGGTGGTTTTTCCCCTAAATGATTTCTCCCACACTCAATGCTAATGTGGGTACTTTTACTCTAAATTCAACCTTTCTCATACTTAACCCATTAGTGTAGAAAGTACATAAGCTTATAAACCGAATGGGTAGTAAGATGCGGTGCTAAAAATCTTAAATTTGGAATAGACACAACATCCAGTCCCCAGTCATTAATAATTCATCAGTGTTAAAGGGGAAACCCTCATTTCACCAATGATACATTTTTCGGCCATGCTAAGAATTGAACTTCGGACCCTTAACTCAATAGAACGACATGCTACCGACTGAACTAAAGTGTCGTACTTACATTATTTCTCAAACCACAGCCCCAATGAGTAGAGCTAAGAGTACACAATGTGCAATTCATCACCGTGTAGAGTAGAGTACACAATGTGCAATTCATCACCGATCACCAAACAAACCCAATACAAGGCAAAGAAATCAAACGTTTTCAAGAAGCTCAAATTGCAATCCGTAGATACTCAACACAATCATCTATTAAGGTAAAATTTTATATTTGGACTCTATTAAATAGAAATAATCTCAAGAATAAAATTTCATCACAATGGAAGATAGAGGTTTTATTCTTTTTTTTAAATTTTATATGGAATGAGCTGCTTAGTTAAGTGATAAATCTACTAGCTAGAGTCTGGTTGTGATGTTTTTTAAGAGATAATGCAGTGAAGAAAGGTGTTAAAATTCAACTTTGACCATTTGAAACTTCTACACACACCTAACTGTAATTGAGCCAAGTTAAATTTAATTTCTTATTGCCGAAGCTACTTTTTTCAATATTAATAAAACACTATTCTTGTGCTGAGTACTATAATACTTCTTTTTAATCTGTCAGTCTTAAGTTGTTTGAAAAATTATTATAATTAAATTTGAAGTAATAGTTTCTAAATTAGAGCTATGAAACAAACTAAAAAATCTCTCTCTCTCTCTCTCTCTATCTATATATATATATAATTAGTAATCTACAAACCCCCAATAATTTGTACTGTTAATCAAAGAAGTGAGTCAATTTCTGAAATTTCAACAATCAGAAATCAGATCAAGTAATTATCATTTCCTTTTTGGTGCACCTCTAATATTTAGTCATTCAAAATTAACATTTTGATCAGACAAATTCAAAAATGTTTTAAACCATTTCAATTTATGTGCTGTATTTTTTCTATTAAATTTGCTATTTGTGACTAGTTATAAACTATTGTTAACTGAAGTGTGTCCAGAAAAAAAAAAATTATAGTATTACAGTGAGAGACAAAGCTACTATATTGTCTTATCAGTAGGTCATATTTTAACTAAAATGTTGTGTATATTATTGGAAATTATTTTATGTGTTTGTGTCATAATAAATTAAACTGCAGCACTTTTAAATGTTGTCTCTTGGGTAAGTGCTGATTTATTCTTTCGTGCCATGATTTACTTGAAATAAGACTGGTTGAGTTAAAAATGTCTCTCAAGAGAATTTAATCGAATCATAAAGTGTGTATTTCACGATTTGTCATATTTTGACAAATCACTAAGTAAGTGTGAAACATTGTTTAGCAGGTATTCTCTTGATACATCCTATTGGCTCAACGGACAAGTGCAACCACTCACTCTAGTGTGTCCAATCTTGGTAATATGCGAATATGTGTGTATGTGTAGTTCTTGATAGGCGTGTCATGTAGTGATGTGAGACATGGGATATACAGGGTGTTTTCTCACCTAAAAAATATACACATCTTCCGTCAGTGAGAGAAACAATGTGTGAAATATAGTTGGGTTAGACCTCACACATGTTAAGTTTCACCATTTGTGGACAAATATGTTATGTTAAAGACGTTACATAAACTATTTTGTAAATTAAAATTAAAATATAAAAGTTTTTACTTTTTAGTTCTCTTTAACTTGCTTATATGAATTTATTCCTTTGTTAAACTTTGTAACAATGTAACAATATAATTCGTTACAACATCTAGGTTTTCTATTTTCTTTACAAAGTAAAACCAAATCATTTTACAGCATAAGTGTTTTGAAATATAATTTTTTTATTAAAGATTAGTAGACCTAAACAGTTGATGTTGTTAATCAGGGCTCGGATTTTTATGAAGTTTAAACCTACAAAATATGTACATAAATATGTAGCAAAATCAGTTAAAATATGTTGTAAAATATGTAATAATGTGAAAATATGTAACATTGAATAAACTTTTTTCCCATGTTGATAATACATACGTATATTATTGAAACAAAATTAATTTAATGACTGCAAATTTCTGAAGGAACTAATAGAAAAACACTTTTCTAAATAGACATACATACAATTACTTTTTTAATAATTTGTATTTAATTATTGGTTTGTTTTACACAATTTAGATTTACCATTAATTAAAGACTTCAAATAAATGGCATTATATATAATATAATTAGAACTCATACAAACGCTACAAACTCCACTGTTGCCAGATCTTCGTAAACAAGTGAACGTTGGACCATTCCAGATTTTTAAAAGCCAGCTTTATATAGGTTTTTTCAAATCCAAGAATTCTGGCAACGCCACATTATTTACCATTCACTGCACGAGAAACATCCGAAACAAGTTACATTACAGCAACTGTAATCCTCTATGACGAGCCAGCATACCTGACTTGAACTTTCCTCACTGCCCTCCTTTAACTGGATACATTCCTTTATGAAAGTATAGGTTGCCTGAATATTAGTGACACCATTTAAAAGTATTTTCCCCAAGAAAGACATAGAAATAATACCATGATAAAACGCAAAATATGTAATTTTATGTAATATCTTTGAAAATATACACAATTCAGTAAAATATATGATATTAAAACTGAAAATACATTTCCAAACAACCTCATTATACGACATTTCGCTTTTCACATTGCTAATTGGCAGGATTAAAATATGTAATTACATGAAAATCTGGGCTCTAGTGATATGTTCTTAAGAGCGCTACAAAGAAGCTTCAGGGCACAGGTTGGTACATGTGCTTGTGCTCACTGTGATCACAATGTGATCCTGTCTGATATAATGTGACAGTACATGTGCTTGTTGTCACAGCGATCAAGATGTAATCCTGTTCAATGATATCTGTGGTATTACATGTGTTTGTGGTCATTGTGATCACGATGTGATCCTCTCTGATATCATGTAGAAGTACATTTATTTGTAGTCACAGTGATAAATAAATATAGGTTTTTTGCTTCATCACATAGTATTTGAAAAGCGTTTATGATATTTTATTTGTTTATATCCTCTTTATATATTAAATTTGTATATTTATTTATATTTTCTTTAATATTCAGTTGATTCCTATCTTCTTTATTACTTTCCAGTTTTCTTGTGAGAGTGTATCATAGACTTGTTTCCTTAAAGAGATATATTATATATTTAGATTCAATGTCCTCCTTTTCCTGTGTTTGTCCTTAATATTATTCCTTTTACACATTCCTATCTAAATGTCCTATCATATTTTACCTTTTCTTTTTTTCCCCCTTTTGCGTTTTATGGTTTCCTCTTTTAGGAAGTTGCATTGCGGATTTCACACTTCTCCCTGATGAGTTTCGATAGAATGAAACCTAGTTAGGGGGATTGGGCAGTAACGATCAATTTTCTAAAGCGATAGCCATTACTTCTTTGTCCAGTGGTAGCAATGTAAAGTGTGAACTGTGTTCTTCATCTAATTGTAAAAGCCATATTGTGTTTGTACCCTTTTATATGTTTTGTATCCACCTTTCCTGTACCTTCTTCCAAATATATATTACATACTTGTTTGAAGGGTTTTTATTTCCTTAAAATAGCTATTTATCTTGTTTAGTAAAACACTTAATGAAGTGTTCTTATATTTCAGTAATTCATAATTGTATTTGGATGAAACATATCTTTGAAACAATTTCCTCAATATACAAAACAATTTATCTCCTAAGGTTATATCGACACAAATTGTCCGTCCATGAATTGTTAGTAATATGTAATCTAAACTCATCCAAATAAATTTAATACCACTTTAGAATAGACAGACCAATTCATGTATGGGTAATAGATATTTTACTATTCATTTATTTTTACTTTTGTGTCTTAAAATGGATAGGTTTTAAAAATGTAATTTTTCAAACAAAATATTTGTAATTAATATATTTTATTTACAACAAATAATATTAAAGTAATCTTCTCATATTTTGTTGGTTGTATCTATTTCTTAGCTCATCTTTAACTCTAAAATTTATGCTTGCTAGGTTTCGTAACTAATTTCAATATTATATTTCAAAATCTAAAATATTTAATCAACTTTTTAAAGTTGTTTATTTTTTTGTTATATATTTATCATAGTTATTGTGTCTTAGTTTTATATGTTACT
Source organism: Timema bartmani (assembly GCA_902151455.1). Classification (NCBI taxonomy): domain Eukaryota; kingdom Metazoa; phylum Arthropoda; class Insecta; order Phasmatodea; family Timematidae; genus Timema; species Timema bartmani. Next base: position 17,602 of record CABFWB010007597.1, read on the forward strand.
GTGAGTGTGCTGAATTTGTGACTTTATAAAGTTACTGGTTAGTGTATAAAATCACGAAAGCAATGACCAATATAACAAATAATAGGACTTATCTACATTTACCAGTGATTTTATAAAATTCTAATGCATGCTGACGAAATTATAGATCATAAATACAACCTAAACCAACCTAACCTAGCTTAGCCTAGCTTAACCTAACCTTGACATGACTTATTAACATTCACCAGTGGCTGACAGTAATTTTATAAACTCGCCAGTTATTTTGTAAAATGTTCGAAAAGTATATGAAATAGTAGAGAAATTTCTTACATTCCTCAACAGAACCAGTGTGTTTGTAGATTCACTGGCGACTGTATGTACAAACCCACCACATTCATCAAGGACTGCATACATATTGTTATAATTACAACAATACTTTTATTATAAACTGATTGAAAAATAAATGGATAGGAGCCTAGCTTACCCTTGTTCATTGGTCTTGAAACTAATATCTATAATAACTAACACATTTACACTTAAATCTCTCACTGCCACAGATAGCTTCCTATAGGTAAACATTCAGCACACACTATTGGTAATGTCACTGTCTTTTGTGAGGATTGAAACTTCATTGCATCAATAGCAGAATTTGAAAGTCAAATAAGGGTACAAATACAATATAATGTTATAAGTTAACACTTTTTTTACTTTATCATATCAAGAGAAAGCATTGTAATAATGAACCTCAACATTATGATGAATTTTTACGTTTTTTTTTGTCCAAACTAAGGGTCTGCCAGCTTGGGTTTTTTCATTCGAGTTTAACTCGAATATTTCAAAAAGCTCCCGAGTTTGAATATATTCCTAATTTTAAAATGTTAAGAGTATTTATTTATTTTAAAAGTAAAATAGTATATTTAAAATGTCACCAGTCAAAACACATATAAAATAGAAATATAACATCTTTAAAACTTGATATTTTAGAAATATATGAAAACAGAAGGTTCTTGAAATAAGAATGATACTCATTTTTATAAATAGTAAATACTTTTAAAAAAGTTTAAAAAACATAAATATTAGATTTCAAATTAGAAATAAAACTTAAAAAATAAATAAAAAAAGAGGGTGACCTGGCGGTAAGGTGTCAGATTTCTGTGCTGGGTGCTCAATCCTCGGTCCCGGCACAGATTTATCTGATTGCCAAACCCTTCCTTCACCTCTGACAAGACGTGTATTCTCAAATTTGCTGCAGAAACATGGACATTGAATGTAAGAGGGACAAGGAAAGTGGAGACCATGGGAATGAAGTTTGTTAGAAGTATGTTAGCTGTCACGAGGAGAAAAAAAGATTAGGAATGAAGTTATTCAGGGAAGAGTCAGGGTACAAGGAGTACATGAGATAGTAGAGGAAACAAGAAAGAGATGATATGGGCATGTAATAAGGATGGAAAAAGATAGGATGCCAAGAAAGACATGAGATGAGCAGATAACGAAAAGTATGCAAGCGAGAGGAGGATAATGGAAGCAATTAAAGGAGGTAAAGTGGTGTAAGATGAAGGTATTTTTACTAAAGAGACCTGGCCACGGGTTGGGAACTGTTGTTGATGAGTTTACCGACTACAATTTTTGAAATAAATTGAAATATTTGAAAATATTTCAAACTTTTTGTCCAAAAATTAGTATTTTGAGAATATTTTACATGATAATATATGTTAATTTTTATAAATATGAATTAATTTAAGGACTTATGACAAATTTAAAATTATTATTACTAGCACCGCGTCTTACTACCTGTTCGGGTTGTACGCACTTACGCTAATGTGTAATGGTAGGGTGATTGTGAGATGAAATGGAGGACCTACAGTTTAACGTGGAATCCGAACCACGGTGGAGGCCTGGCATTCCACACATTCACAAGTTGTGATTAAAACACGTCTTGTCACCAAATTAAAAAAAATAATTCAGAGATAATTATTAAAACGAATCTTTAAGATTGAGTTCACGATGAGTATCTCGGAATAGTTTTTCATGACAAAAAAAAGTTCCACAGTTTCAAAGTTTGAAATTTTTGAAAGTTTGAAAGTTTCAAAGTTTCTGTTGAAATATTAATTTTTAGTGAAAACATTAGAACCATTTTTAAAGTTCTTGATTTTTCCAAAAATCAGTTTCCAATAAGGTGCCTTTACAGACAGCAAAGTAAAACCCACTTTTTTGAGTTCATAGGCACACCGAACATCTATATACACCATATCCTTGAGGTTGAAAATGTTCACGATTGCACTACTTTTTTTGTATGAGTAAATAAAAGGAGCAAATAAATGCAAATAAACTATAAGGTGAAAATGAAGAGTTTATCTTATGCTGCTGTTCAAGGTTTTGTCTGGATTTAATGGCAGACACTCAGCTGATTCACAGTCTTTAAATATGAGAGACTAGTGGTTTTCCCTTCTCCATCCACACATTCACCTCCAAGTGCTGCCAACTATTGTATGAAATAAGGTCCATCTAGCATTTTATAATGTCATTAAATAAACATAATAAAATTGTAGATAATAAATCACAAATAATAATAAAAACCTAAATGCCTGTTTACATACACTTCAATATTTTGATACCACATGACATCTAACTCAGGAGGTGGTAGACCACCCAAGAGACCCCTCTCCACAAATTAGGCAAAAGTTGATCATACTTTATTTGCATGATTTGCCTTAAGATGCTAGCAACAGATGTTTAGGGGCTTATTAATTTTTAGACAAACACACTAAGGGCCGGTCTTACGACTACGGGATGAATATTGCTATCGGGAGGTTAAAGTTGGCGACCATATAAAGGTTATCAGTCACTTTAATATTTTACGCGTATTATGAACTGAATTTATCTGACGGATAGCTATCTGTAGGATAAATATATTTATATGCATAAAACGCAAGGTTGGTACTGTTTTTACTGGTGCGCTCATGCTTATCAGCTCTGCTACTACCGCTACAACCTGAATAGTGCCTATAACACTCAACATTTGTTAAATAATGGCAGTTAAACGAGTGTGAGGAAACAGATGGCATCATGTGGGTGCAGAAGCTAGGTTTTCTTGAAAGTATTAATTTCGGTGTCTGCCAAAATGTGATCGATAGTTTGGTATAACGTTTACATAATTTCATTTATTGTACTCACATATAGATAATTTGGTCTTATATAACTATAACCCTACAAATAGCTTGTCAGTTTTTTAAAAGTGTGAATTAAATATTCTAACTTAATATATAGTTAAAGCCTGTGCCTGTGCCTACTAAACACGTGAACCAAGATTTTAACCTAAAAACAGATTCTGATAGGCAAAACCTCACGAAAAACAACGCGTCACTATGGCAACGCCCATTTTAACTTTCAGATAAAAGTTATCAGGTACTTAACACCCCCCCCACCCGAGATAAAAATGTGATCGATAAATACATTTTATCTGGCAGATAAATGCTATCAGGCAGTCATAAGACACACTTTTAGCTTATCGACCAGATAAAAATATTTATCGGTCAAATTAATATCTACCAGTAGTCATAAGACCGGCTCTATGACATTCTTAGCTTAGCTTAGCTTGGATGAATAAATATAAATATATTGGCCTAATATAATTTTATTTAAATTTTAAAATATAGTACCATCTGTGATGACCCGTTGAAATAAATAATATAAATTAATAAGTGTGAATTTATTGAAAAATTATAAATTTGTTGTGTTGGATTTGAGAGTTTCTTTTCCCTCTTGAGTTATAGGACTAATTTATTTATAATAACCTACTCTCCTCTCTTCTTAACATCATCTTGGAGATTATCTAGAAGTTTCAAATGTTTACAATATCATAGGAGATCCCGTGAGCACGTATGGTAGGGCTCCATAAGATAGAATTTTGTTGTTGAATGGTTGGCAGATAACAGAATATAGATATGATCTGTTCCTTACTAAAACTTGAGTTTTTTTCCTCGTTCTAGACTTTAAAGGTCTGCAACCATCTTCGTAATTTGGAATCCTATCCAGCATTCATAATTACTTATCACAAGCCAAAGGCTCAACTTAATTCACACTATTATGAATTTCAAAGTAGAATTGAGGCAGTAGCTAAAAGAAGGGCACATGCCCTGATGTGCCCTTATTGCGCCAAACGTTAAAAATGATCCCTCATTGTTTCATTAAAATGAATAAAGTAGATTATATATTAAAAACTCAGTTTTTTTCATCAAAACTGCAAGAAAAACTTGAAATTAAAATGTTAGGAGCACATCAACCTAGTGACATTATATTTATGCATGTAGATGGCAAGAAAAAAAGAACTTTTGCTACTGCTTGGTTTGGTAAACATTGTGGTTAACTGTGAGTGAAGAAAAACAGAGCTTATTATGTTTTTACTGTTTATTATTTGGTTTGTACAAGTAATGTCATCACTTGGTAAGTTTGATGCAAAATCTCTATTATTTTATTCTTTCTGTTTGTAGATTTGTTTAGTGATTTAAAAAAATAAGAAATCTTAAGTTAATTTAATTTAAGATGTTAACATTTGGTGAGAAAAAAATCATTACCGGTAAGCTTTCACCTGGCACCACCAAAAATAAATATCACACACCGCCACTGGATACCAGATATGAGCAAGAACTGTGCTTCAACTTGGTAAAGACTACTTCTGCCACGACTGGAAAGAAAGTTGTAAAGAAAGTATTAAGCCAACACAATCCTGGAATTTTTCTTTCTCAAAGTCTAAAAGTTTTGTTTTAACACAAAGCAAGAAGAACAACGCTTTGGTTCATAGCGAACTGTTTTATAGAAGCGACTGTTGTAAAGCACGTCCTATAAATAAACCAGGACTACTTATTGCAAATATTGAGCCACAACAATTACCAGTGGGCATTTCAGTTAACAAAGATAAACTAAGTGACATCCAAAAACTTTTAACCAAATATTATGGTGGCCAGTTAGTTATACATGAGCTGAAGTACTACAAAGATATAATGTAACAAAATGTTGACCAAGTAGGCCCAAGAGTTGAGTCTGACGAACTTCTAGATATTCCGACGGAGGACGAAAATTTCCGTGTTTATTGAATGACTATAAGTTTTAATATAACTTTAAATATTTCCTTGTTTACTAATCACTTACCATATTAAATAGGCTTAGGATTACTATGTTTTTATCTACTTCGTTGTAATTTTACTAAATTTTTTATTATATTATTTTTAACAACATTTATACTACTGGTATTTTATTTTACTAAGCCTTATACATATTGTGACATTTAATTTGATAATTTTGTTTAAAATCAAGCTTAAGTAAATGTATTTTAATTTTTTTCTACCTTAGCCTAACCTAACCTCTAAATTTTCTTTACAGCTGCAAAACAAGCTAGTTATAAAAACTGCTGCAAAACTGTCTACTTGCAAAAGCTACAGAATCAAAACTAACTACACCTAATTTCATAGCTGAGGTACAGGTCTGAAGGAGAAAAGATTTATTTTCGCTCTCTCTCTTTTACCGGTTGCCAAACCTTCTAGCTTTCGGTTGTTGGGAAGTTAGGGGGTGAGTTTACTTAGGGAGTTTGGGGGGTTCAAGTGACAGGCAAACACATTTCCTATCAGTGTACAGCCTTTTCTATAAACATTAACTATTTCCACAATCGTATTTCTTTTCAAGATTGAAGTTTATTAACGTTTCTCTATTCCTCACATATTCATGCTTAAAATATTTCATGTTTAAAATTTTTTTCCTCAAAATTAATATAGACTACAAAAATAAATATATTACAACATGCATTTTATACTAAATGACATAAATTACATTCTTACTTGTTCTTAATCAGGTAACGGTACCACTCCTAGATCTGCATCACTATCATCGTTTCTGAGCTAGAGGAGTTGTCCTTCAAACTTATCACGACACTGTCGTGCAGTTTCTCTATAAGCCCGGCTATGTCCCACATTGTTGCTTCAACTTCTATTACATGATGAACATGATTTCACCAGTGTTGTTCTGTGATATTTCTCACTCCTTCTTCTAGTAGGCGATGAACATCATTAAGTTTAAATGTATTGTTTTCTTGAGCAACAAATA
>CABFWB010007598.1:0-23675 GCA_902151455.1 Timema bartmani
AAACCTGGCGAAAACTATGTTATACAGGTGCTAGTAGTATAATGAGTGTGTAAATTAGTCATAGAATGAGGGGAAGCGTTATCAACAGGTAAACTAACTATTCAGTTTCTTCCCGCTATTTATATTGTGTGCGTTGGTGTCTTAGTATGATAGTGCTTAGGCCTTAGAGTGTTAGGTGCGTCAATTTAAGATGAAACCCGCTCTAAGCCCGTCATTAAATTACTCGTATATCAGATGTATTAGCACCATATAAATAGTAAATGTGTATCCAATAATAACTCTAGCTAGTGACTGGCTAACGTTAGAACTTGATGCCTTAACGCTTTTGATCACATCCGTAGTGTGAATTTTTTTTAACACATCCGTTGTGTTACGGTTTGGAACGCTAACAATAGTTCTCATGAGACAAGACTGGTTCGCTAACCGCTCGTCTAGGCTATACTCCGGTACGATGACTATACTCTAGAGATGGGTGATATTTCACTGACGGTGATTTTTTTCACCGTTACTCCTTGATCACCGTCACCCCCAGTGACTGGATCTCAAAAGTATCAGTGATTGAGATATCGGTGATCGGTGTCTAGCGATACTCTCACTAGACGGCAACAGCTAAGCATTCCAGTATGAAAGCTTCGACCGTGACTGTCAAAATATCGTTTGGCGTCTGGCGATATGGTGACCCACAGGTGCGGGCAGTAGTGGTCTATGTCCTTAATTATAATATTTGAATAAACATCCTTTGAAAAATAGCCTCCACATAATTACTTTATGGTGGCATACTCTATATCCTTAAACTTTTCAATACAACAACATGTTGGATGTTTCTCAAATTTACTTTTCTAACCCAAACGTAATTATATACTATACAGCAGGTATAGTTGAGATTAATATACACAATAATTTACATTTTAAAAAGCAATATTGTATAGTGATATTCCTCAAAGATAGTCTTTGTTCTTAGTCCATCGATTCCCGATGTGATTTTTTTTTCAGTTTAACAAAAATAAATATGTTATTTATTAATTTATAGAAACTAGAAAGTTGGCAACCCTGTGTTTCTAAGGTCCAGCACATTACTTTGTTATAGTAAAAGGGGGGATTGGGGCAAGATATCGATACAGCAACAAACTGCGACCGTGAAAATAATATCAGTCGACAAAACACTGTGACTACCAGTCGCCGTGAATAGTCACTGGTTTAATCACCAATATTTTACAATCACGGTCACGGTAATCACCGATATCGAAAAAATCTCGGCTTAGCCCATCCCCATTATACACCGTCTGATAACACACACGTCACGTGCGCACAGTCTCCGCACGGAGCGCTCTTGTCGTGGACCGGAAGTGGTGGTGTCGCCGGTGGGAGTCTCCTTGCATACTAATGTGTGCGTTCGCGCACCTGCTCCCTCTCGCCCGCTAGATGACTCAAGGCGCATGCCCAGTACAACAAACAACTCCCCATTCACAAATCCTGGGGATTGCAAGACGGTCATGCCCACATTGGAAGAAAAGGAGAGGACGTTGCCCACACCGGAGGGGGGAAAAAAAGCGAGGACGTTGCCCACACCGGAGGGGGAAAAAAAGCGAGGACATTGTCCTTGTTGGAGGAAAAAGGAAGGAGATAACACAATGGAGTAAGAAGGAAGAACAGGATATTACCCACACTGGAGTAAGAAGAAGTACAGAATATTACCCACACTGGAGTAAGAAGGAAGTACAGGATATTACCCACACAGGAGTAAGAAGGAAGTACAGGATATTACTCACACTGGAGTAAGAAGGAAGTACAGGATATTACCCACACAGGAGTAAGAAGGAAGTACAGGATATTACTCACACTGGAGTAAGAAGAAAGTACAGGATATTACCCAAATGGGACTAAGAAGGAAGTACAGGATATTACTCACACTGGAGTAAGAAGGAAGTACAGGATATTACTCACACTGGAGTAAGAGGGAAGTACAGGATATTACCCAAATGGGAGTAAGAAGGAAGTACAAGATACTACCCACACGGGAGTAAGAAGGAAGTACAAGATATTACCCACACGGGAGTAAGAAGGAAGTACAGGATATTACTCACACTGGAGTAAGAAGGAAAAACAGAACCATGAGAACACATGTATAAGGGAAGAAAGTAGAGGCAACCATTTCTAGAGACATAATGGAAGAGTGTGTTACCCAGAATTAAATAAAAAAGTAGAGGCATTTGCCCATTTTGGCTGAAAAATTGTGTTTGGAGGCACAGAGGGATGCAACATTTACGTTCGTCTTACTATTAATTTACCAAACGAGTACATACATTTTTATTTTAGTTAATCTCTGTAGTACAGAGTATCTTAACCGGGATCCATACCCCCTTGGGGTACGAGAACAAAATAGTGGAGGTATGGATATTGATCTCCAAACATTTCAAAAAAATTTGTTGCTAGATTAGAATAAACAATCACCGTTATCGATAAGGATTGTGTCCTTGTGATTATTCCATAGATAAGTGTGATAAAATACTTTTGATTTTTTTTTCAGGTCTTTTGTTTCTAGATATCCATACGTAAAGTAAAACCAAGCTTTGTACATATTTATAAGTAATACTATTGATGATGATGATGATGATGATAGTAATTTCTACAGTTTGACGAAGGAGGATATGGGTACATAGTGGGCAATCCATTGGGGGGTCTGTAATCGTAAAAAGATTAAAAACAACTGTTTAGTACTATCACTAGCTAGTTATTGTGTGGGTTCTTTTTATCACTGTTTCTTACTACCTGTCCAGGCTATACATATGTACGTTATTACTCTAATGGGTGTAGAGATGAGAAAGGAAGCGAAGTAAAAGTAGAAGCCAAAATACCAACAATAAAACATTCAGGTAAAGCTATCCTCAGTAGACCCGACCGAGATTGGAAACCCGATCTCTCCATCATCAGCTGGGCAATCCAACACCACCGTTCGGCCACTGAAGCGGGTCACTAGACAGGTTGATGTTATTATTTAACCTTTGGTATGTATATATATACCTTTATTATATATATACCTTTATTATATATATATATACCTTTATTATATATATATATATATACCTTTATTATACCAGAGGGAAATAGATGGACACAATATGTAAAACTTGGCCTCAGTAACAACCCATTCGGGAGCTAATTCCAGGCTAAATATAAAATCACTGAAGGTTGGAATGAATGGAACGCGAGTTAAAGGCAGTGTTTTGGCAGTTTTTATATCAAAACTGTTTTTTGGCCAAAATAAAATATTGTTTCAGTAGAAACCTAAAGTTTAATTCTCTTCACATGATAATATCATCAGGTTGTTGAATTTCTGTCATGAACGTAGTGACATTAGATGAAAAACTTTTTAAATGAAGTTGACCTCTGTCATCTTGAGGTAAAGTGCTCTCCTCATAGCCTGATGCTCGTGGGTTCAAACCTAGCCAGGTCAACAAATTTGTCTTGAGCAATAAAAATCCGTAACACAATCCTCTCTTCGAAGGGGAAGTAAAGCCGTTGGTCCCATACCGATTGTGGCATGTGAGAGATACCTTGAAGTTATGTAAAAATAGCTTTCCCGGACAAATTGGTAGGCCCTTTCACTATCGCTCATAGAAATTCTCATGTTCTGATATAATCAGTCGGTTCATAAAGTGCACGTTAAGTATCTCAAATAAATAAAATGAAAAAAAAAGAGTTGTCATTACATTCCAGGACAGCCTTGACAGATATTAAAGACCTGTTGAAGTCACCATGTGAAGAAAATTAAACTCTATGGGCCAGTTTCATAGTCAGATTTAGTACGCCTAAAGTGCGAGTCGATACTAAATACAGTTCGCCCCCTACCTAGACCAAAATGGAATGGGCCAGTTTCGCATATGAAACTGGCCCATTCCATTCAATTTCAGGTAGGTGACGTCTTGTATTTAGTATAGCACCGCACTTGAGGCGTACTAAATCTGACTATGAAACTGGCTCTATGTCTCTACTGGAGAATTGTTTGATTTTTTTTTTGACAAAAATATTTTCATATAAAACCCGCAAAAATACTTGTAGTGGGTCATAGAAGAGTTGCACACACGAGCCTCTACTGCTAACTACACTGGCATATATCGTTCTCACCTCTTAAAATAGGGTTGTTTGTATTAGAAGTTGAGTATGTTTTGACCCTGCCTTTCTCGCCTAATATAATCCATTAGATATGTGTTGCAACAAATTTACTATTTCTACTCTATTGTGTTTGTAGTCTGTGTCTCCCGTCGGGGAGCAACTTAAAATAATTTCAGTATTGTATTTTTCTCTAGGAAGTGTGAGTATACCTCTTTTAAGAGTGGGGCGATAGTTCACGACACTAACGAAGTTTAATTGTAGTGTTAAAGCAATGGCGCTTCACGCCTAGTGTGTTAATTTTTATCTAATTGTTGTGTTAGTTATTTTGGCCTACTCAATAGGTCAACATTGAAAATGATGGATTATGCTCTGATGTCTACCTTTTAATCGCTTGCTTTGTTTGCTCTATTAAACTCTTTTGTCAACATTCATTTGAATCTTTTGCTTTCAAGAGTTAACCTATCATGTATATTTCCCATATTCATCTAGTCGGCGTATTTAGTGTTAACTATAGCGCCGCTACATACTGACCCTTAACGCGCGTTCCCTACACTCCCACCTTAACTGCGACTGGTTGGATGGGATCTAACGTTTCACTCTGGTGGGGCACTGAATTGCCCGTGACGGGTATTATAACTAGAGATGTGAGACGGAAAATTTCCCCTTTTGGGAAAAAAATTCCGGAAAATGTTCCAAAACGGAAAATTTTCAGTTATTATTTCTGTAGATTAATTTCAACTGATTAAATGGATAATAATCACAGTAATAATAATAATTAGTGGAAAATTAGTGGTGGTGGTGGTGGTAGTAGTAGTAGTAGTAGTAGTAGTAGTAGTAGTAGTAGTAGTAGTAGTAATAGTAGTAGTAAGAAACACCGGCTTTGGTGTCCGCACAGTCCAACGCGCTACTCTCGCAATAGACTATAGACTGCCGATAACAGGGAGCTTGGGGTTCGATTCGGGTGCACTTAAAGAGGTTTTCCCTAAATGGTTTTCCACTCACTCTGCAAAGAAATGCCGGTGCAATTCCTGTAAATTCAACTTTCCCTATCCCTAACACATTAGCGTAATAATTAGTACATAGGCGTATAACCCGAACGGGTAGTAAGACGTTGTGCTAAAAAAAAAAGTAATAAAGAAACAAATGAATGCGAGCCTTTGTAGGTCCGTTAAGTTCATAAATCATACTTCAATTTTTAGTCATCACTAAGTTAACTAAAATAATTTTAAGATTAGCCCAGTATTTGTCTATCCCCCTATCCTCTGTGCTTCCTATTTACCCCTCCCCCAACCCTTGTTACCCCCCTTCATATAACCCACTCGTCTCTTAACACACTATGTTTTGAAGTATAATAGGCTCTAGGTGCCACCTCCACAATTTAAACCCTCTACCGCAAGCCACCACTGCGGAAAATTTTCATATTCAAAATTTCCCGGAAAATGTTCATAACTATAACTCCGTGTGGATGTAATTAGGATAGTTTTTGTTTCTTCTAAATAACTTTCAATTTTTCCAACACGTCATTAGAAAATGTTCATCTATAACTATAACTCCGTGTGGATGTAATTAGGCTAGTTTTTGTTTCTTCTAAATAACTTTCAATTTTTCCAACACGTCATTGCAGGTACATTTCCTATAAATTTCTACCTTCCTTATTCTTACTCCATTAGTGTAATTTATGTATGCGTATAACCTGAACGACAGGGTTGTGGGGATAGGGGGAGGAGATGGGGAAATAAGGCAGGGGGGAATATATAACTGCAGTATATATCTATCAACCTCTGACCAGCCCTGACCTATGTCTGTGTCACAATAACATTGAGACAATACCCAGGTTTACAAATAAAGAGAGAGAGAGAGATAGAATGATTTAAATATGTTTTCTTCTCCTTGAACCTTTACGTAGAGGTTTTATCTCAAATAAATTAAACATTGACACATTGAAATGCTAGATTTTTTTTTTCTTTTTTAGAAATTTTCTTTGCTCGTCCACCCGAGTTTGAAAAAGTTATACCAACAACATATTTGTTCAAATGTCATTGGTACGTTTTGTACTCGTAATACAACCGATATTAACTACTTAATTGAAGGATGATAAAGAAATAGGATAACTATTTAGAGAAAACGCACCCGAACTAGTGTGAGACCCCTAAAACGACCAGCCGATATTCGGTTCCCAACCTCACCTTTATTGTTTGAGCTGATTTCTATTTTTTTTAAAGTAAAAAACGTGTTGACTAGAAAACTTCAATTCCAAAACAGACACCTTAGTTCAGTCGGCAGCGTGTCTATCACCTAAGTTGGGGGTCCCAGGTTCAATTTCTAGCATGGCCAAAGTATTAATCATTGGTTAAATGTAGCTTTACCCTTACATATAGATAAACTGCCGGGAGAGGGTTGCTGTGTCTATTATAGATTTAAGCCAGTTATAGGTTGTCTGGGTATATAAACAATTAGTTCAGAAAATATATTTTAAATAGCTTAAATAAATGAAAAATAAATACTTTCTAAATGATTCATGCACTTTTCGGATCTTTTACATAACATTTTGATCGTTATAAAAGCAGCTTGAATCGGTTTATTAAAGTTTTTAATACGTATATAATAACTTATATAAATGTAAAATTAATTTTAAATGGCTGTGCAACCACTAGAAAAAGTCCTCCAAACTGATTTGTTTTATGTTAATTGTGTGTAAAATATTTAAAAGAGCCGCTAAAGTGGCCGCAATGTCCAAGGCGCCACTCTTAACCATAAAAAGAGCTGTTAATGAAGGGGAGGTCGGGTTTTAAATCCCGGTTCGGTGTAATTAAGGTGTTTTTCCCTGAATATTTTTCTAACTACTCTCCATACAAATGCGGGTACACTTCCTCTAAAATGTAACCTCCCTAATCCCTAACACATTAGCGTAATTAATAATAATACTTAACAACACGATTATCGTAATTAATATACACAATTAAAAAAATTCATTTTATTTTCTTTGCCTTTTATTGCCTGTTCAGGCTATTGGCATATATGATAATTACTCTAATGGGGTAAGGACAAGGAAGGAAGAATTTTTGAGGTAATCTACCCACATTTGCTTGGAAGAAGAGTGGGAAACCATTTAGGAAAAAAATTCTCAGTAGACCCGACCGTGATTCGAGCCCTAACTCCCCCATCTTCGTCATGCCAGTCTAACATGATAGTGACGCCTTAAGAACTATTCGGCCACTAAAGCGGGAAAAAGAATATTAAAATAATCCAACACTAGTTCGAACACGCTAAGCAACATCCTAAATCACTTAGCTAATCCTATCCAACATGTTCTATATTTAAAACGTGAAGAGATTCCTTTCGAGAACCCAACCGATTTTCATCAATGTTTCTTAATGAAAGCTGCTATACCAAGTATGGGCCCCAAAATTTAAAATTTTCAAAAATAAACAAAGAAGAAGCCACATATTCAGAAAACAATATTTCTTTTGACGGAAATTTCTCAAGCCTTACTAAATTATTTAAAAAAATAAAATCATTTACTTAGAGGCAAGGACATATAAAGTGGCTGACCGGGGGGTGTGGGGTGCAAATCGCCCTGGAATTGTATGTACCCCCTATGGTGAGGGGGTCCATATATACTTATACAGGATTAATATATATGTATAATCATCTTTATGGCTCTAGGTATAGTAACATTTTCTAGTGGACCTAAACCCCCCGCCCCTTCTTTAAAAATTGTCTTTCTACGCCCTCGCTTCGTGGATTTTAGAGAAACGTTTACAAATTTTGAGATCTGTCATTGCAAAAATTGACGCATGATGCGTCAACAGTCAGCTAGCTAACCACTAACATGTATCTATATATACGCTTCTTCCAAAATTAGATCTGTCATATATAATTATAGTTATTATAGTTATAAATGAATAAATAAATAGTAAGATTTTATATATACAGTAAACTCCCGACTATCCGCGGGCGGATTATCAGCTTTGCAGCTTAACCGCTGCATCGACATCCGCAGGGGATAAGTTTGTGAAAAACGCCGCGTTGCTGGAGAGCACAGGGCTGCCAATTATTGTACTCAGTAAATCCCTAAGGAAGAGATAGTGACCAGAGAGACAAAAGGTTATGCAAAGGGGAGTGCGCTGGAATTGACTGATAACCTGCTCAATCACCTGAAACAGGAAATTACGGAAAATACACGGCGGGATAAGGAAAAATGAAGCAGCTGCAATGAAGCAGAAAGCTAATACAGACGTTTTTAAGGGATGTGTCCATTTGGAGTATACTGTACTTTTTTTATTATCTTAGTGTGTGAAATATGATATGATGTGTTCATAAAGGCAATTACGATAGATGAGTACTAGTTTGAAGTGAATGTGCTACAATCTATTGTTACACTAAATAGGCGGAATATCCACAGTTTTGGCTTATCCGTGACACTCGTCCCCTCCATTACCGCGGATAGAGGGATAGAGATAAATAAGGGGAAGAGAGAGAAAAAAACCACACACACAGTTATAACTTAGCTCAGCAGCGCGTCTATCTACTGCATTAAAATTTCCAGATTAAATTCCTTAAAGTACCGAGAATGTATCATTTTAGTTCTTGGTTTGTTCCCATTTGTTAAATGGTAGATTAATTGCCTGAATTCTAATCGCCAGTGCTTGTTTAAGATTTAATTAGCACACGTTTGCTAATAGCTAACACAAGGGCATTTGAATCGCGGACACAAATAATAAGCATTTGTTGTGTGTTTTTTTATAAAATTAATAAGAAACGCTCTGCAATGTAACTACAATGTACATATTAAATGTCTGTAATTCAAAATCTCATTTTGCACGCTAATGAGCTATTTGATAATTTGCATTTTACTTTAACAACTCATGCATGTATGTTAGGTAAGAGAAGATGATTATACGGTCCGTTTATTCTGAAGTCACTTATAATGAGATTTTCTTTGGAAATATTAAACAGTTGGATGATTAGGATAGTGATATTTTACAATGTATTAAAGTTAGTTTCGTGTCAGTGGATAGTTAAGATGAAGCATACGTGATGTGTTTATTTTCAAACAAATAAACTTTACTTTTATTTTATTTGCAGTATTTAACTTGCACTTTCTAAACCGACTGATTATATCAGCACATGACTTATAAATTAAGTTAAATCTAGAACATACACGATACCCAGCCTAACGGGGAAACTTTAATTTCACCAAATATACATATTTTGGGGATGCTGGAAGTTGAACTTGGGACCCCTAACTCAGTAGGAAGACACGCTACCGATTAATGTAAGGTGTTTAGCTTCAAATAAGTAAAACAATAAGCTATACTGAGACATGGTACAGTATGTAAAATATTGTCATCACATCAGAATCAACATAATGAAAAATAGATGCATTAAGCTCTGAATAGGGATGGAATCATTGAATCCTAATCCTTGATCCCTCAATTCCTTAAGGATAATCGATATTTAAGAATTAATGAAAGTAAATTTATGAAAAAATTAAAGAACCTTTATTTACGTTTTGAATAAGAATTTGTTTTAGTGCTCTAATATTGCTTATTAATGCTTCATCACCAACATTATTAATAGGACAAACTTAACAACCAGATCTCAGACCATTAATTTAGCATTTGACTGAATATAATGAATGCCATACAACAAAACAAAAATTTAGTTAATATTTATATTTTCTCCATCCTCCTATGGATATAATTTTTTTTTTTGCCATATTTGGGATTCGTATATATACATATATTCTAATTAGAGATTCTGATTCTAGATTTAGATAAAGATTCGGATTCGAGATTCGGATTCGTAAAATAGTGGATTCGACACAACTATAATTCCGAAAGAGATGGAAAAATTATCTCGATTGTTAAACGTTACCATTAATTAAAACATTTGTCTAATTGCCTTGATAATTTATAACAAAGATTTATTATAAACCAATGAATCAGTACATAATATTGTTTAATATATATGGCATCTAGTTAAATGACAAAAAACTTAATTGTTCCTAGGACAAAATTGTGCTATGATACATAGATGTAAAAAAATTAAAATACTTTAAAGTTAAAAATACTAATATTTAACTTTTCCCTAGCTTCTTATAATCATCACCTCTTTCAAAACTAGCTTAACGTTATTGGAATCTAACACATAGTGAAAGAGAACTATGATAGATAAAAAGTCAAATTGCCTTAACAGTTAATCATCCCATTATGCTTCTTTATCATGACTAGTTCCAATGGTGGTAATGCCCTACTTTTTTTCCACTTTACAAAAATATTACAATATACATTCAAATGTTTAAGTACAAAGCAAGCTAACAAAATATTTTAAGAAATCTGAATAGTCATATGAGCATTGTTCTCAAACATTGCAACCCCTCTATTCCCCCCAAACCATCCATCTCAAACATTGCAACTCCTCTCTTCCCCCCAAACCATCCATTCATCTGTCTTCAATTATTAGAGTGAACCTTTTCGCCTTGACTTATCAACTACTAGCACCATATCCATAAAACATCGACCTTCATATTCTATTTATTTTAATGGTTCCACTAATCTCTATAACTCATTGGTGAACATATATTCACGTATGTGTAAAACGAAGGAAATAAAAAAATGGAGTTAAAAAAAATATTATACAGTCGTAGGCATGAATACAAAAGGAAAGCAAACAAAATATAAAGAAAGGAAAAGAAGAAAAAAATAAATTGTGTGTCATAACACAGTAATGAAATCCTTCAGTTCAAAGTACCTTGTGTAGGGACGATGATATACTATACACTCCGCCCTCTCAAATAAGTTGGGAGAGGCAGTTTTTCAAACTTCAGACATTCCATGCGTTGCAAATCTACACAGGGGGGGAGGCTTTGCCCAGGTTTAAATCAACGCTCGCATTTTAATTGGCACTTAAGGTCACGTGAGCCCATTGTTAGTTAGAGGCAGCGGACAATACCGCTATAATGAGTCAAAATGCATGGCGTCAGAACCTTTTTAGAGCAGCCAATACAGATCTACCAAAATATGTGGAAATCATTAGGCACTATTAAATATATCATATATGGAATAGAGGTGAAGGACTGTTCATGAAGTTTTATTTTCCAATTGTGAAAGAAGTATGCTAGTCTGAATTATTAAAACATTAAATTGAAAGCAATCCTTTGAATAAAAGACCTTGGTGGGTGAGGATAAGTTTAATATTCGCGCTCATTAACAATTGTATTAATAGTATTGGTGACTATTCCTTATCAGAGTGATCGTATTGGTGACGAAATATATCGTCATTAGGTCTGGTGTGAAGGAATGAAAGTTAGGCTCCATATGTTTACAGATTTTACAACAAAATACATTTTTGGTCAAAATAAATCAAATATTACTTCAGTATATGTGTTTAGTTTAATTTTCTACGCATAATATTCTTAATGGTTCTTGAATATCTGCCACGGGCATCGTGAAATTTGAATTAGACTTTTTTTTCCCTCACTTAAATAGTTAACATTCAAATGCAACCAAGCTTATAACAATAATTATTCAAAAATGTTTGATGTCTACAAAATGTAAAATATTAAACTATACGTTTATACTAAAGGAAAATTAATTTTTGTCCAAAAAGGTTTTTTGCTATAAAAACTGTAAACATTAAACATTTTCATTTGATACATGAATATAATTACTATACAATCAATAAGGTTTTTCAAAAGCTTACAAGCTCACCAATTAAAACTATGTTTGAAGATTTAGTGCACGATATCAAGGCTACGTGTGGCATTGCTTGTAGAAAAAATATGCTAACATACAAAATAAAAATACAACCATAATAACGCAATACGTTCGATTTGATTATGTATTCACTAAGTTAATTTAGTCGTGTTTATCTTTCATTATGAGCTTGGATCACTTTTTTGCTACGGAAGGAATAATGCTATGTAAATGTGAAGTATAGTTGAAAAGCGGCCAAAACATCGTTTACATTAGCTACACTTTGTCACGAGTAAAATACTGAGACCGTTTGTTGGTGTTGCTTTTTAATATGTGATTAATTATGAATAATACGTTAATCACAAGATTTGGATAGCTATATTCTTGGTGTATTTTATTTCCTTTAAAATACAATACTAACTTCCTTGGGAAGATGTGTATTCCTAAGAAGATGTATACTATTCTAGAACTGAAGCATCGCCATAATGAATTACGATCTCACACATGGAGGGAACCTCTATTTTACATTCGAACAATCGTCGCCCTCAGCTCCATATATGATCCCGTGACACGCCCTTTTGCCTTAAAAAAATACAGGAACAAAAATTTAAAAAAAACCACGCCCTTGAAGTAAAATGCCCTAACTAAATATTAATTGATACGTGCGTTACATTTTACATGTTTTGTGACATTAATTATATGTATTTTGCATTCTGGAGCAAGAATAAATAAATATGCTTAGTGGAACAAGAACAGAATCCACTTATTCAATGACTAAGCGATGTTCCCCTTCTACCAAATTTTCTCAGCGTAGGAAAGAATCGGCCTTCGGCTTGATAGTTATAAACAATGTATTTCAGACAATGTTCGATCGTCTAGACTCTTAGAGAAAATCGGGTTTAGATCTCGATGGATTCAAACATTTAGTTTTACACTTGTGTGTAGAGCAGCGTTTCCCCATTTAAACCTAGTTACGTAACTCTTTAATATTTGAACACCACAACAGGACCCCTTAAATATTTTTAGCGTGGCATGAAAAAAAAAAATGCGCCGCGCCGTCAAATAGTTTTAAATTGAAAGTTACATTTTTCCTGGGGAAAGGGAACTAACTACACGTTTTGTCCTCTCATGTCCTGTACTGCCGCCCTGTATGCGTACCTGTCAGGGAAACAAATGATAAGGTTTTACTTTAAATTAAATAATAATTACTGTGGTGTCAAATTCTTTTTTATTAGTAGTATAAAAAATACATAAAAAAAGGGCATACATTTTATTCATCAGAATGTTATATATATATATATATATACATATATATATATTTATTTTATTCAATTCTTCTTATATCCGGTTTAATTGTTGACAGTTTCTATCCACATGTCTAGAGCCACCTCAAGTCCGTTTCGATACTTCGTTCTGGTTCCGGATTATAGCGAGAACACAGTTCCGCACAAGTATGTGCTGGCAAATGGCAACAGTACTTTGATTTCCCGCCGCGATAATTTGGAGTAAGCTTCACGTAAGTCGTCCCGCCAATGCGTGAACAACTGCGCTGCAGGTTCTGGGCTGCAATTACCTATAATATTGGCGCTGTTATCGAGCGATCGAATATTCAACACAACGCGTTAGAGTTATGCCACTTTTGTACTGAGAATGACCGAGGAAGAGAAGAAAAAAAGGTGTGTGTGTGTGTGTGTGTTTGTGATGGGGCTATCCTGGTGGGGTAGGAGGGGACAGGAGAGGGGCGAGGCCCGTGCCCTTCAATGATGGTAATTATCTGGAGCATTGTGTTTGGCAAGTGCGAGAGAGGTTAGGTTATGTTAGTTGAGGTTAGTACGCGATTGTTGGTGTAATATTAGAGTAGATCAGGTCATCCATCCCCCCTTCTCTATTGTAGTCGGGTAGATTATAATGTTACCTTTCTTTCGGAGTTTGGCTCAACCAGATAGGGGCTTGTTATATTTGATACTTAGTAAACTTAATACAACCACGTCCTTCATCTTGTTGGACGCACAGAAATCTTCACTTTGAGGTGAAAATAGTTATTTTAATTCTAACGTTAAGATTAATGATGGTAGCATTTTAAAAGTCCAACATTTTTCAAAAATAGCTTTAAGGATTTGATTTACATGATAAATAACACTGGATACTTGCTATTCAATTAAAAATTAAATCAAGGTTAGCTAACTGAAAACCTCTTTTGAAAATTGTGTTCCAAACTATGACAGATTATTTGAGAAAGTATGCACGATTGTGTCACTTTTATTTATTATTTGATGTCTAACTCTGCTACTATATTCTATACACATTTGTTCTATACATAAAACTTAACCAAGATACATCTCTCTTCAAATATAATATTCACAATACACTATATATTCTGGTATTGGCGAGTTGATACTTTCATTGATCTGTCTTGGTCTCACTTATGGCTCTGACAAATATGAAAGTGGCATAACTATGAACGATACTAGTAATAACATTCCATAAATAGCCACAGTCCCTTTGATGAGTGGAGTGAAGAAGTCGCTTGTAGTGTCAGTTGGTGGGCTTGACAGACTGATGTGCAATAGTACCTTCTGGATCGTAGAGGAAAGCAACGACAAACTACCTCACTCTTAATTTCCCTAGTACACCTCTTCGGTGCTTCCTGGTGCCTAGGCCACAGACAAATAATATACCCAGACACCCAACCTCCAGGTCAAAATGGTTGCGCTCCTTTTGGAAGCTTGAGTCCTTCACCACTAGGATCGCTGCGGTTAGTCCTATCACCACCCAGCAGTGACACTAGAGAAGCCCAGTGTTGAAGGACTCAAGCTGGCAAAAGGAGCTCAGCAAAATCCCCATAAGGTTAAGAGTATGTTTCTTACTTGTCTGTGGCCTAGGCCTTACAGATGACGGTGGAACTATTGAGGATCCAACCAACATTAGGATTGAGTATTATACATACATATCTGATATAAGGAAACAGGAAGAAGAGAGTAAAGTCTAAGCCGATACACTAGAATTGCGCTCTTAGTTCTCTGTATTAGAAACCCAACCTGCTGATTATTGCTGTAAAGTGTTGCTACTACGCTAGCAGTTGTTTACTTTATAAGCGTTTTAGGAGCTAAGGAGATGAAATATTGACCGAACTTTGGTAGTCTACTAAATTAGAACAAATATATCTCGAACTATGTTATTAGTTACCGAAAATCATTTTAAGAAAGCTCTTATATCAACTAATCTATAATTACTTATAATCGTGTTAATTATGTATGTACATCCTGTATTTCTGAAGGTTCGTAGGCTAAACATTGATCAAAAGTTTTTGTTAGCTGTTACTACACCTGCGATTTTTTTGATTTTTTTACTCTAATAAGACTTTGAGAAAAAGGTGACTTCAATTTATCATCAGTAGTGGTGTCTCTGGAACGAGGAAATGAACTCGTATTTGCGTGGAGGGAGAATGGTAAACCGTTTGGGTACTCCCCACCCTCACCCCCAGTTCACCCGACTCGAAACTCGATCTCTCCGTCCTTGGCAGTCTAGCTCAATACGAAACTAGCGCGTTAGCTAGCTACGCCACCGAGGTAAGTTTTTTAGGTGAAACATCCTCAGTGTGTTGGCTTATTTGTTTTAATTATAATGAAAGATTTATATGATTATAACATTTTTCATATCAAATTTTTTTAAATGGATACAATTTTTTTATACTTGGGTGTGTTTCAGCTATGCGTTATTAGAATATTCAAAAATAAACAAGAAAAAAGAAATGACAGTTGTAAAACCCGTATTTTAAAATTACATATATATTTTGTCTTTACGTAAAGTAAGACACATTTAATTTATATAATGAGATGTTTTATTAAAGATGTATAAAGATACTTTGAAGATATTTTAAACGGTAAAATTTAAATAAATTAAGCAATACTATTTATGAAATCTGCAGTTTACATTTCAAGAATTAAAAACTATTCTGTATGCCTTTTAGCTATTTTGGGGATATGTGGCATATTAACCTCTTAAATAGAACATACAAATAAATACTGTGTTATAAATAGACTCATAAAAATAAATGGTACGACACATTCGCAGATAATTTATCATATTATGTACTATAGCAACAAAGAAAGCTTTCAAAAAGAGGTTTTTAGTAAACTACCCTTAAATAAGCTTTACTCATAAAAACAAACACATCTTGCTAATCACAGTAATCACTCTTTATATATACATACGTTTTTATTCGTACAGATAACAAATAATTTTAGAGTAGTTTACAGATAATTTATTTTTGAAATTTTGAATTTCGTTAGATATATTTGAACAATTTGGTTGTAAGTTCAAATATATCTAACGAAATTCCTAATTTAAAAATTAAATTATCTGTAAACTACACTAAAATTATTTTATATATATATACATTTACAACCAAAGTGTTCAAATATATCTAACGAAATTCAAAATTTCAAAAATAAATTATCTGTAAACTACCCTAAAATTATTTTTTATTTGTATGAATAAAAACGTATTCTTATTTATCATGAAAAATAATTCACGTATTCCCATCTTGAATTCAATCTGTCAATTTCCAAAATATTTGAATTTTATATAATTGGTTTTAACTAAACTAAAGTTAAATCAATTTATTTTAGATCAATAAAAATGTATTGATATGTAAAATATTCTCCTGATACCAATTTTAAACCAAATCAATAAAGCCATTTTTAATATTTTTTTAAAAGCTGTAAACCACTCAAAAACAAATTTTCCCTATAAAACAAGTATACAGCTTTATTCGTTATGTTCATTTCAAAGACTCCCCAAATGTTTCATTCTAAGTAAAATCTTTATAACCCTTTTCAAAATAATTCGAATTTAAAAAAAATCACTCCTTCACGACCCTTTATTGAGTTTTTACCTAAAACCAAGTATACAGGGTTAAGTTTCATATCCAAAACTGGCAAGATACCCTTTTGGAACTAAATCATTAAGACCATTTTTAAAATATTTCCAGTTTTTGAAAAATCAATCATTAGTAGCCTACCCATAAATGAATTTTTACCCCTAAATCAAATATACATGGTTAAATGTCATGTCAAACATTCCCAAGGTACTCATTTGAAACCAGATCGGTAGGGCCATTTGTAAAATATTTCAAGTTTTAGATAAATCAGTAATAGGTGACCTACTCTTCGACGAATTTTTAACCAAAACCCGATTATATAGTGCTATTTGTCATGTAAGATTAATGATAGATATGTATTTTAAACAAAATCGTTAGAGCTATATTTGAAAAATTTGGAATTAAAAAAATAATCATCAGTAAACTACCCTTAATTGAAGGGCTAAAACAAAAAAAAATTTGGCATATCCTTATTAAATCTAATTTCAAGTAAGAGAAGAAAATCATCAACCCGTTTAGGATCTGTTGCCAGGAAAAGACATACAGACAAACCGACAAACAGACATGGGGACAGACTGAATGGTGAAATCATTTTTTTGGGGGGTTCGTGATCACATAAAACGTAAAAATTTGTCATAATCTAGAGAGGGAATTTTTTTCATGATCACAATACTTACTCTTGATATGAGAAAGTAAAAAGGTAGATTTCCATAAAAATTACGAAATACATATTTTAAGTCTCGCAATACTGTATCTATTAAATAGATTTCACATATGAATGTACAGTACATATGAAAAACCTGTATACTCACAAATTCACCGAGACCCAAAAGGCCCCTACTGTATGGTGAGGTGAATGATATTCATTTACGACTTTCGGGGACAGGCCTCAAAATAATACTAATATAGTGGATTAATTTTGTGCCTGATTTTGTCTTCGATTCTCAAAATAAATTAGGGCAGTGTGAAATTCATATGGATTATATAAAAAAATGTTTTAACCAAATCATTTGAAAAAGAAAAAAGTGTAAATACAAATTTTGAAAACCATGCACACGCTTGGCTCTAGCTGTGCGTAGAGATAATTCATTACATTCAATATGCGTATATATATATATAGTACTAGTGTATTCCGCCATCATTATATAAATATATCCAAACACATTATTTTATACATATAATTTGGAGCTTTCATTTATAATTTATAAAATTGCGGATATTTAATTGTTTATTAAAAATTAAATGGATACTTTGCTATATGTTGACCTCAGTGGTCTTGGGGTAAAGTCCTTGCTTCAAGATCCGATGTTCATGGGATAAAAACCCAGCCGAAGTCAACGGAATTTTTTCTGAGCGATACAAATCCATAGTTAAAACTTCCTTTGGAGGGGAAGTAAAGCCGTTGGTCCCATGTCGATTGTGGCGTGTAATAAAAAACCCTGGAAGGTATGTGAAAATACCTCTCACGGCAAAATTGGTTGGCCCTTTCAATCTCGCTTATAGAACTTAAGTGGGGAAGACAACGGGTAATCATCACACATCCTGAACTTTTTTTTTAGCACTGCGTCTTACTACCAGTTCGGGTTATACTCCTACGTATTAACTACACTAATGTGTTAGAGATAGGAAGGTTTAATTTGGAGGAATTAACGTGGAGGGGGAGTGGAATACCGTTTAGGAAAAACCACCCTCAGTACACCCAACCAGTATCAAACCCTGATCTCCCCGTCTTCGGCAGCGTGATCTATTGCGAGAGTAGCACCTTAGACCATGCGGCCACAGAGGTGGCATTTTTTTAACTCCCCTATTAGGCCTACATGGGATTTTATAGCAGATTGTGTAGTTAGCCCTAATCATTCGAAGGGCTGATTGTATGTCTACATCCAGATGGATAGAAGTCACTTCGAATCGACCTTCGGGTTGTTGACTTTGGAAGAAGAATTATTTATTAGTCTATTTTTAACAACACAAATAATAGTTTGTTTGCTAAATATTCTGCAGGCCAGAGAAAATCAGTCGGTGGAATGGATCCAGCATGTAAATGCATTGCCACTAAATTTCTACATTCTTCATTTCTATTCCATTAGAGTACTTGAGGGGGTCTGGGCAAAAGCATGATATCCCTCATTTTATGAGGAAAAAAATGGGTTAGCAGTAATCTCTGGTGGCTTACCTTTTGAAATGTAAGTTGTTTTTATAGTCGGTCAAGACCATAAGGATAGCTAATATCGATCAATACTTTATTTATGTCCTATAGTTTGATTTCAGGACTTTATAGAAGTTTAAATAGTTAATATTTCACATCTAAATCTATGAGAGCTCTCATGTTTTTTTCCCCCCAAACCCCTCAATTGAGATGTACAACTAAAATGGTTAACTTACTAAAGACGCGGGGAAAACAAAACAAAAATGTAACACAAACCTAATTTATTGACAATGTTTAATAGCACGAATATAAGAAACACTACCGTAAGCGAAATGTTGTGACATTTAAATGGTCACTACCTTCTCCGGTTCCTATTTATTTCACAATGGCTACCAACGAAAATGCTAAGAGATATATTTTTTTTAAATTGTCACTTTAGTCTATGGAAGGCAAGTAGGTAACATGAAGGGCATAACGTGTCCGTAGCTACTTGACTGGTCCATAATTGAACAGCTTTCTGACGACCATACGGCGTGGAATAACAGGTGCAAGACATGTAGATCGGCGAGGAGTAGTCCCCACCCATTGAAATATATCACCATTACAGTTTCAAACAATAACCGAGAGCGGCCATGTTCCATCTTTCTTTCTTCTGTTTTTTTTCTACAGCTGCTCCTTTAACTGTTAATAAGATGAAACATATCTACACACGGGCGGTAAAGGTGGGCTTATGTTGATGTTGTGTATAGTAACAGGTAAAACCGCATTTCTACGTTTGATGCGTCTGTAATACAGGAAACTCTGTTATAGATCTTTAAACTTTGGGTTTTCTAGTTCAAATTCTTTCTAAATACGTCGAAAATCTCAAAGTTTAATCAAATATATCTACAGTACGTTTCTGATAGGAAAATCAAGGCCGTAGCCAGCCAATAATTTCAGGGGGGGTTTGGTGGGCACATCTTCTAATTGCCAGAAGCCAGAAAAAATTCTAAAAGATAAACAGTTCTAGAATCTATCTGAAGTGTTTTTTATGGCAACATTACCCCTTAACTGTCGAAGGCTAGGACAATCTTTAAATATTAAACACCTCTAGAAGCTCTTTGAAGTGCTTTTTAGGGTAAACACAGCCCCCTAATTTGTACTTGTATCTTAATTTTGATACTTTTTGAACCATAAATAAAGCCATATATATTTTGTTCATAGAACTTTGGAGGGGGTTTGAATCCCCAAAACCCTCCCCTGGCTACGCCCTTGAGGAAAATACTTTTTTAACAGTGAATAAAGTTACTAAAACACCGCAACACCGTATTCAAACGTTAATGCATGTGGTCCAAAGCTGTCACTTTTTATAACCAGTAATAATACCTATTTTGCTTAGCGCACTAATACTTAGCATTGCACTATACAATCCATATCCACAGCTACTAGATATATAGTGACCGATTTTGTTAATCGATGTTGGTTAGTCTTAGATTATTTTTTTATTCGCGCTAAAAGATTATTCCTACAACGATGCAACTATAGTTTGGCGATGGACGTATCCCCAACTAGTAATGTATATCAATTGAGCTTAAAAAAACTCCATAATGTTAGACCACAAGCGAGCTATACCGACCGAGGTGACACCATCGTTCACGATGATAGTGCCAATATTTGCGGCCAGAGGGTGCCATTCGGTCAGCACAATGATCCTTACGGCCGTTAACCTCCGTTTTATAATCTGGAGCAGCTACTTCTTTATTCAAATATCAAACAAGACCTGCCCCTTCCTCTCCTCTCCCTCCAGAGGCTCGTGGATGGATTATCATTGTTTATTTCCTTTTAAATGCACCTTGTGTTTAATTATACGATATCACACGTCCTGTAATTACTGTTCAGGGAGCACAGATATATCAATTAGACACACGTACCAATTTACTATGATAGCTCCGTGCCTTAGGTCAAATATCTTCCTTCTTTTTTTTTTAACAATAATTGCAATACATTTTCTTAATTTTATTTATATTCGAATAAAATAATTATTCAATAAAAAGTAAATAGTAAAATAAANATTGCAATACATTTTCTTAATTTTATTTATATTCGAATAAAATAATTATTCAATAAAAAGTAAATAGTAAAATAAAACAAAATAAAAATGTGACTATACTTTAGAATGAAAAGAAAAACCAAATGTATACTAATTCTAACACTATAATATCTATTAGCAAATGCTTTAGAATTAAACAGTCACAAAACTATATTATTTAAAATCTTTCTATTAAAATAAATCCTATTATAAATTTGTATTATAAATATAAAATATTGGAATCTAATAACACTATATATATATACACACATATATACAGGAAACACAAGAAAAGGTCAGTGTTTTTCCATTCATAAATATATAGCTTAATTTTCCTCACATGATGAGATCAACAATTGTTGAATATTTGTCATGAGCATAGCAGCATTAGATGAGAAACTTTTTAAAAGAATAAAAGATATTGTCATTAAATATAAGGATACCCTTGATAGATATTCAAGAACTGTTTATCTCACGTCATCCGGTAGCCTATCTAACTACCGAGTTGGGGTCCCGAGCTCAATTTCCTGGCATGGCCGAAACATCAAGCTTGATGAAATGAGGGTTTCCCCTTTCACAGTGATGAATTAACGGCCGGGGGTTTGGTGTTGTGTCTGTTCTAGATTTAAGTTAGTTTACAAGTCGTGTGCTTATGTAATCAGTCGGTTAATAAAGGGCTAGTTAAGTATCTAAAATAGATGAAAACGAAAATATTGATATTAGTTTAACTTATCACAACCTGTGAATGTGTGGAATGCCAAGCCTCCTCCGTGGTTAGGATCCCACGTTAAACTGTAGGTCCTCCATTTCATCTCACAATCACCCTA
Organism: Timema bartmani; assembly: GCA_902151455.1. Lineage (NCBI taxonomy): Eukaryota > Metazoa > Arthropoda > Insecta > Phasmatodea > Timematidae > Timema > Timema bartmani. The sequence goes on from CABFWB010007598.1 coordinate 21,737, forward strand.
CCATTACACATTAGCATAAGTAAATGCCAGGCCTCCACCGTGGTTCGGATCCCACGTTAAACTGTAGGTCCTCTATTTCATCTCACAATCACCCTACCATTAAATATTAACGTAAGTGGGTTTAACCCGAACGGGTAGTAAGACGTGGTGCTAATAATGATGATGATAATAATAATGATAGTAATAATAATAATAATAATAATAATAATAATAATAATAATAATTTTACTTACAACATCGTAGTCATCTCAACGGTTCTTGATTATCTGTCATGGGCATCGTGGAATTTGATTTAGACTTTTAATTTTATTTATAAGTCGTCTTTCATTAAATGCTACTATAACCATGATAAATATTCAAGAACTTTTGAGATTAATATATGTAGCAAAATTAAACTAAATGTTTCTACTAGAGCAATATTTTATTTATTAATTTTTGCCCAAAGAATCTTTGGTCATAAAAAAAAAATTACTACCTTAACTCGCGTCCCCTTTCATACTAACCTAAGGTAGGGAACGCGAGAAAAGATCTGTGTTTTTTACAATTTTTTATAGTAAAACTTTTTTTGAACAAAATAAATAAAATGTTTCTCCTGTATAAACATATTGAAGAACTGTCAATATCACCGTATGAAGAAAATTAAACTCCATGTTTCTAACATCGTAGTCATCTCAACGGTTCTTGATTATCTGTCATGGGCATCGTGGAATTTGATTTAGACTTTTAATTTTATTTATACTCGTCTCTCATTAAATGCTACTATAACCATGATAAATATTCAAGAACTTTTGAGAATTATATATGTAGCAAAATTAAACTAAATGTTTCTACTAGAGCAATATTTTATTTATTAATTTTTGCCCAAAGAATCTTTTGTCATAAAAAAAAATATTACTACCTTAACTCGCGTCCCCTTTCATACTAACCTAAGGAAGGGAACGCGAGAAAAGATCTGTGTTTTTTACAATTTTTCACAGTAAAACTTTTTTTGAACAAAATAAATAAAATATTTCTCCTGTATAAACATATTGAAGAAATGTCAATATCACCGTATGAAGAAAATTAAACTTCATGTTTCTACTAGAGCAATATTTGGTTGATTCTGGTCCAAAATAGATTTTGCTATATTAAAAAAAGCAAAAACATTGTCCTGTGCTCGCATCCCTTACACGCCCACCTTAAGGTAGCTCTCAGGTGCTAGTGGCCTAAGATTTAAAAAAAAAAATTATAAATCAAAACTACAGACACAAAACTAACAAACAATTTAAATTAAGCCTAGAGAGCAAGAAATTCCTCCAATCTAAACTTTGTGAAGCTCTTGACCAAGAGGCTGGTAAACTTGGGATGATACAGAACAAACTGGGCGGGCCACCCTCAGCTTCTCGACCACGGCCTTTGTTTGAAATACAGACCGCTCCTTGTCAAAAATAACAATTGACACGGCGTTGCGTTAAAAACACTCAAATTACGGGTTTGGTTGTTTTGGGCGATCACCCACTATCAAGAATAAACTTTCATGATTCTGAGTCATTGTTTATTTTAGTCCCCGTCTTCAACATTAGCGGGTGTGGGGGATTATTTTCTACTATACCAAATTTTATTCATTATTTTTGTTTCTCAATGAAGATGGGGGAACAAGTAAGTATTTTGGATATACTACATGTAGTTTTTTTTATGTTTCTTCTGAAATTGTGTTAACACAAATAAAGTGTTAAGCACATGATGAGAGTATCCGATAGTCGGTTTGAATCCCTGTCGGCGCTGTGCACTCTGTTTAACCTGAAAGTCACAGGTCAATTTTAATAGAAAAGACCTTTTAGAAATTACAAAACTTTTTGTGGCTAAATTCAACATTTTACTATATTATTGCCAATGGCGGATTTTTATTTTTAATGCCTTTGGGGTAACATAGATCTTGTTGGGCCCCCTCCATCACCCC
>CABFWB010007599.1:6943-23674 GCA_902151455.1 Timema bartmani
TAAGACGCGGTTCTAAAAAAAAAAAAAGCCATCCGTGTCACAAATTTTATAACTTTAACTTTTGAAAATACCCTCTTCGGTGGTCGTTCGATCCAACGTGTCACTCTCTTGTTGGACTAGATTAACGATGACGTTGTATTTAACAATATACGTTTAGAAAGGTATACAGTTTAAAAAAAGTAGAAATAGTAATATTAATGGAATAAAAAAGAACTTGTTCTATTTTTAATACTTTGGAACTGTCCCAAAAATACACTCCACGAAAGAGGGAGGGCGGGTGGGTGGGGGAATTTGATTACTTCCTTCAGGACAACGCTTCCTTCAGCGGAGATGAGATTAGTTCCTCAACCGCGTTTGTAGAAATTACATTAACGACATCATCATCTAATTGAAGAGATGTTTACGACTTGGTTAAAACCGTGCTATGTCGGCGCCACTCACATTCCCTCGATAAAACGTAATCTTCCGCAACGAGAAAAGCTAAAATACATAATTGAATCAGTGCGTGCAGGAAGTAACTAAACCAATTTCAGTGACTTTTTTTTTGGAAAAATAAAAAACAATATTATTGATTAGTTATTTGTTTGGATTATTTGGAGTTTTGTTATAGGTTTTGAGGCTTAGTAGTTGTTACTTTTTACTTTCTCTTCGACACATTGGTAAAATAGTTTCGGCTCTAGCCCGAGGTACAGACAGACAGACAGACAGACAGACAGACAGACAGACGGCATTGTGAAAACAACCTTTTTTGTTTTGTTTCAGGGAGTCATGAAACGTCGACATTTATCAAAATCTTAAGTTCTATTTTTTTACGATCACAGCACTTTCTTTCCAAGGTGTCGAGAGAAAGTAAAAGTGGTTTTCGCAATGCCATCTGTCTGTCTGTTTGTCTGTACGTCTGTCTGTATCTCAGGCTAGAGCTGAAAATATTTTACCGATTGGACTAAAACTTGGTATCTAGGGTTTTCATAAGGTCCCCCCGAGGATTTTTTTGGAATTAGCTATCTAACCTTAAGTGTAAGGGTAGTTTACTGAGGGGCAAAGAGAGAGAAAAAAATAATAGATTTTCTCAAAATTCGCTCTAAAGATTTTGATTCAATTTTATATCTAGACGCTGTTTATCACTATAAAAAAAATGGAAATTCTCATTTTTTCACGAAAATAACTTTGAGAATACTAAAATTAAGTAAAATTTTCCAATTTTCATAATTTCAACACAATTATTTGAGATATGAAATAAATTATCATTGGAAAGTTTTAGTAGACCTACTATTAAAGATAAAATTCTTTTATTTGGAAATATATTTTTATAAAACCAATAATTTCTGAGCTATAAGAAAATAGGCCTATATATACTTTTTAATTCACGTCTTTGAAAATTAATTTTATTCTTATGCTCTTTAGTGGAAAAATAGAGTTCTATTTATTCAATTTTTCTATAACAGCCTATTATTAACGTTTCACAAATCTTAAGAGTTTTTAGTAAATGTCTGTTTTAAGATAAAATAGGGAGAAATTCTGTGCAGTACGCCGTACCATTTATTTACTTAGCACTGCTTCTTAATACCCGTTCGGTTTATACACTTATGTACTAAATACGCTAGTGGCTTTAGTGAATTAGAATAGCTTGAATTTATTTTTGAGTTTAATCATAGGTGGCCAGGGAAATAAGCTATTGTAATAAATTTGGGTGAAAGGAAATATTTCAAAGACCTCGTGTGTTTCTGTACAATGTGTACACGGCTCAACCAGAATTGTAACCATAAGGAATAGTGTGGCTTCTTTCCTTTCATCAACAATCAATGTAGCGCCAACAAAAACCTAGGTTGGCATAAAAAAAATGGCATTAATGAGTGATTTAAAAAATTGGAAATATTTTGAAAATAGCTTTACCGATTTTGTTTAAAAGGTATATCTGGGGAGTGTTTGACATTAAAAATAATATACTATTGTATACTTGATTTTTTGGGGGATTTGTTTAATAGTAGTTTACTAATGACACATTTTTTTATTTGAATATTTAAAAAATGGCTATTGCGATACAGTTTCAAGATAGTTATCTGTTAAGTTTCTTACATTATAAATAGTTATATAGGCTAAATATATATATATGATTTTTTTTAGGAAAACCAATAATATATATATACTTATTGAATATTTATACATCTTGCATATATACACACATTGCACACAAATATATATATATACATATTGCACATACATCATTTTATAGTAGTTTACTGTTGACTGATTTTTGTAATATATATATATACATATATATATATATATATATATTTTTAACTTTTAGAATATTTTCTTGGAAATTTGTGTGGGGGACAATTTTAAATGATCAATAATAATGAACGTTTATTTTTCTATCATCAATTAATTTAAGGATAACCTATTTAAGACATTTAAAGAAAATTTGAAATTTCTCAAAATTGGCCTTGAAGACATAGCTCAAAATAAATATCTAAGAATAGTTTTTATTGATAAATAATAATACTTATTACCCGCTTTGGTGGCCGCGTGGTCTAATGCGCTACTCTCACATTAAACTAGACTGACAATGATAGTGAGATCGAGGTTTGAATATCGGTTGGGTGTACTGGGGGTGATTTTTCCAAAATGGTTTTTCATTCTCCCTACAGTCAAATGTGGGTGCATTTCCTAAAAATATAAATTTCCTAATCTCTATAACCATTAGCGTAAATTATTAGTACATAATCCTATCACACAAACGAGTAGTAGGACGAGGTGCTAAATAAAAATAAGTTTTTAATCTTACAAATTAAATATAACTTTAGATTAATTTACAAGTAGCTTGGAAAATTTGAAATTCCTTAGAAATATATAAAAAAACTTGGTTTAAAATTTCTGCTAAAGAGCATTTATTATGATTTAAAAGAAAAGCTATGTGTTTATTTTTATGAGTAAAACTTACTTAAGGGTAATTTACTGCAAACTTCTTTGAAAGCAATAATACACAATATGAGAAAGTTTGTGCAGTTTTCTCGAGCCATTTATTTAAAATTGACATTCACTGACCAAGATAGTTTACTGATTCTAAAAAAATCAAAATAAAACTAGACACATTTTGAGTTTTTAGATATTGTTCCAAAAAAGTACCAATATAACAAGTCCTCAAATATTTTGAAAGGAAACAATAACCCTCAAACAACTAACCTTAAATCGTAGCTCCCCAATGGGCGGGCTTGCGAAAGGTATGCCTCGAAACTGATAAATAGTCCTTTTCTTCCACTGTGATATGGTCACTGACCCTTTCACTCTCCCGAGTAAAGGTATATCCACTTCCGGCATCCCTTCGGTGGCAGAAGCGGCAGTGGCAACGACCAACGTCACAACAAAGTGGCACGCAATCACGACATCGCTCAGCGGAGCATTAAACTTCATCTCTAGAGGTTATCCCACTCACTCACGCCTGCATACTAAAAACCCTTTCCTCCTCCCACTATCAAACCCAGAAACCAACAATATTTCCTCGCCAAAATATTACCCCTGAGAGGGGATTCACCTTGACCTCTGAACTCGTTCTATCATGTGCGAACAAACGTGGCAATCTTTATAAGCTCTAATATTGACTAACATCGCTTTAAAGAGTTTACAATCCCAAAAGGTTTTAACGACAAGAAAGAGATAAACATTCTATCGTTTAGTTCAGACTCTTGCGCACAAGACGTTTATTGTTGTTTTGTTGTTTGAGAAGAACGGCGCGGGCCTCGCGTCTAAGCCCGCGAAGGGGTCCGACCAGATGAGCGTCGGGACGGTGGGAGAGGATCGATATAGTCGGCGTGCGCCTGAGCAGCACACTGGTCCAGATGTTTTGGCGGATGCTGTGTCCGAACCGACCGCTCTTCATTATCAAGGCCGTGCACAGAATCGTATGATAGCGTCGGGGCCGGCCGATTGCTTCACAGGAAGCTGGGGTTAAAGGCCCTAACTTTCTCGTCAGTTAACATTATTTTACTGAAGTTCACCCACATTAGCGTGGAAAGAGGATGAAAAAACTTATTTATAGACCGCTGGTTAAAAACCACCACGAGGGATTTCCGTCAGAGATTCAAATGTCTTTCAGTCACCGGCAAAAATTGCTATAGCGAGACTGACAACTTGTACAGTGCTATCACTGGTGTGGGTGATGCCAAGGCTATTAATAGCTCATATCACAACCGATTAGCCGGAGAATTAGATACAAGACTACGCTCGAACCGGAAAACCCATTTAAATTAGGTTGTCTATGTTTATCATCGGAAAACAGCGAAATAGGGATCAGTTTAAGGACGTTACCTAGCTGTGACGTCACGGCAGGATTTCTGATGTTACTAAATTTATGTTCTATTTAACGAGTTTTAAAGATATAACGTTGAAATTAAAACAATACATTTTTAAATAGTTCAAAAAATAGTCCTAAAGTGTCACAAAATTATGATTTGTAACTTAAAGTAGTTTTTTTTTGTAAACGTATTTATTTGTAAATCATCTACAACTTAGGATATTCGGCTTGGTCACGAAAATAGTCTGTAGGAGTCTTCCTGCCAGGATGTAGATTAAAAAAGTCCGTAGAAGCATCTGTCCATCTAGAATAAGAAACAAGAAAAAAGGTAATTTTAAAATGGAAGTCAATATTTTCATGGAGCAGATTTTATGGTGACTACGTAAGCTCATCAGAGGAAGAGGGTAAGTGTTGGACTGGATAGAACTAGCTCAAAATAGGGATAGAGTTAATGAGGGAGGACTGGATAGAACTAGCTCAAGATAGGGATAGAGTTAATGAGGGGGGACTGGATAGAATTAGCTCAAGATAGGGATAGGGTTAGTGAGGGGGACTGGATAGAATTAGCTCAAGATAGGGATAGGGTTAGTGAGGGGGACTGGGTAGAACTAGCTCAAAATAGGGATAGAGTTAATGAGGGAGGACTGGATAGAACTAGCTCAAGATAGGGATAGGGTTAATGAGGGGGACTGGATAGAACTAGCTCAAGATAGGGATAGAGTTAATGAGGGGGGACTGGATAGAACTAGGTCAAGATAGGGATAGGTGGCGTACATTTGTAAGTGCAGCAATGAACTTTCAAGCTCCTAATACCATAGAGTAAGTATTCATGTGACTTTTCCCCCGCTTTTATTGCGAATGCCGCTGCAGTTTCTTGAAAAGATAATCAGTGTGTTTAACACATGAACTAAGGAGTAGGGATATATAAGGATATTCATTTATTAATACGTTCAATATCGATGATAGTAACGAGATATTCTGAAGCGTGAAAGGGCAACTTAAAAAAAATGCATCCCCATTAAAGAGGATCGTTGATGTGAAAACCACACTGGTAAGTCCCTTTTAGACAGTATATCCCTCCCCCACGCTCTCCCCCATCATAAAGAGGGAAGTTTTAAACAAATTAATGTGGTGTATAAAAATGGGAAAACCAAAGTAATCACTCACTTGAGGAATATCAACCTCCAATTCCCTCAACCTAGATTCAAAGCACAAAAATTTCCGTCAATGGGGAGCAGATACAATGTGAGGCCAACGCCTCAAACATCACGGTCATTGGTACCAGGCTCTTTGTGCTTGTTATTCATAGATTTTCCAAAGTATAAACACGGTAAAAGAAACAAATTCTGATAAAAGCTACTAGAATTAGGTGACCTGGTGGTCTAGGGGTAAGGTGTCGTCAGACTTCTGTGCTAAGGGTCCGGGGTTCAATCCTCGGTCCCGGCACAGATTTATCTGATTGCCAAACCCTCCCTTCACTTCTGACAAGACATTTATTAATCACAGCTTGTGAATGTGAGGAATGCCAGGCCTCCACCGTGGTTCGGATTCCACGTTAAATTGTCTCACAATCACCCTACCATTACACATTATCTTAAGTGCGTATAACCCGAACGGGTAGTAAGACGCGGTGCTAGTAATAATAATAATAATAATAATAATACTAGAATTACTTTGATGTTTTCATGCGTCAGTCATTTGATCTTAAACTGCCTAGTTTTAAAGAAAGTTTCCTCAATCGGTGTCAAGTCGGGGAATGTTACCAGGGCAAGTAGAGCTTGTTAAGACTGTACTTGTGATTTATTCTCACACACTAGGTTCCCCATTTGACCAATCATACATTATAAGGTTGAGCAATAAATTGAACAAACAAGTTAAGACACTACTATTAATTAAATTAAAAAGTATTCAACTAAACTAATGTTTTAAAATCGCTTAAGTTTTTAAGGAATTAAAATAAACCTCAATATTATTCAATATTATAAAATATTTTTTTTTTATATTCAAATATTAAATATTTTATGTATCGATTATAATAGAGTTTTTAAAATAATTTATTTCTATTCATTAATTTTAATGCTTCAAACACATTTTATACACCAGTAGCTAATTTTATTCTTTTACTTTTAATTCAAACAAATCAATTGTTTTCAAATCTTTGCTTATAACTTACATCAAAATCAATTTTATATATAATTTTGTTGGTTATTGAATTACTCATCACATTCTTTAACAAATATTAATTGTAATATAATTCAACTGCCTATTATTTATTTATTACTACCGCGTCTTCCTAAATGTTCAGGTTCCTACACACATATTTTTTGATCACTACTCTACGGGATAGGAATGAAGAAGGAAGAATTTGAGAGATAATTTACCCGCATTTATGTTGGAATGGGAGTGGAAAACCACTCTCAGTAAACCAAAGTGGGATTAAGAACCCCGATCTCCCCGCTAACACCTGGCCAGCCTATCACTAAAGTGCCTCTTGTGGAGCAAATATTTGCGATAAAATATGCTTATAAACTAATATTTCTTTAAATAGTCACTGAACTCCTCTATCTGTGTTTATCTTTCTCTTTAAAATCTATATTATAGCTAAAAATCATAATACTTTACAAATAAAATATGAAACATCTTAAGTATAAATAATAAATTCAGCTATACTTTACTTATTTCTATGTGTGACCGTGTGGCCTAATGGATAAGGCGTCGGACTTCGGATCCGAAGATTGCAGGTTCGAGTCCTGTCACGGTCGATTTTTATTTTTAATCTGGAAAAATTGGATATTACAAAAACTGATTTTAAAATCTACGAAAAACTCTTATTATGTTGGCAAGATAAATTTGATTATTTTTTCTAATATGAATGTATGCATATAATGGTTTTTCTTAAAACATTAATTCATTGCTAAAAGTTGAGAATATCTCCGCTATGTTGCAGCACTATACAGCTTTGGGGAAAGTAGTTGGAAGCTACTCTGGTAGGTAGCGTGAATGATGTTTGTCGTCATCTCCACGCAGTTCCCAATATCACCACCACAGCCACACTGAACAAGCGCCTGATTTGAAATCTCATTATAAAATCTAAAATACTCTTACCACCATGAAAAATAATCTAATTTAATGTAGATGATCAAATATTAGATACATGAGCTGTAAAGTGTGAGTGCATCTAGAGTATGTTCTCGCTCCACAAAAACACTCGATATTAAATGGAAATAACAAGCTAAGCTTTTGACTGACGTCCACGTAACTCAATATTTTGTGACCCAAGTTTAAATTCTCGCCAGGTGTAAGCAGGTAATATCTGTTTGAAAGTTGATTTCTTTCTCTGAACAAATGCTTGTTCATTTATACTAAATTATTAGTATTATCATCCAAACCTATCATGTCAAGTATTTAGCGCAACAATAAAAAAAATCCATTATACCAGCAGTAAAAATAGTTTTAAAAACTAACTAACTATCTGTGCCAGTGGTCGTGGGAACAAGTAAGCCCCTATCATTTAATTTAGTTTGCAGGTGACGTGGAGGTTGGGGTTTGAATCCCAGTTGGGTATACTGATGTGGTTTTTTCTAGTGGTGTCTTTATCTTTCTCTCCATGCAAATCTTGGTACACTTTATCTATATTCTACCTTCATAGTCCCTATCTCACCACCGTAAATATGTGAATATCCCTGACGAGTAGTAATAAGGAGTTCAAAAACACAAAAAAACTATTCCCCCCTTTGTATAGCCTTATCACTTAAACTTAATTACTCTGTCCATTAGTGTGTACCAATTATGTTTAGGATTTTTTGAGCTCCTAAGACAACTTAAGGGTGATCAGCCCCTGGGCTACAAATCACACCAACTCCACCACCTTTAACATCGCGTCGTCACAAAGTAACTTCAACAATCAACATAACCGGGACTCAAACCAACTAGGCCTCAAAAGATGGTCGGGCAGCTAACACATTAAAGCAGGGGTCTCCAAACTTTTTACTATGCGGGCCACATAAAATATTTTACACATTTTTTCGGGTCAAAATAACGTTCACCTGTTCTTCAAGTAGCATTATTTTTTGCCCCTGAATGCGTTGACATGCGCCAATAGATCATAAATCAAATTTGTTTCAACATGCAAATTTAGATTCAAGTGATAATATGGCCAGTCACGCCTGTAAGAAATGCCACTTTCCTAGGCCAGTCAGTGTTTGATTAAAGTGATTGACGTTGATTCTTCTCTGTGAGAAATGAATCAATTTATATATAATAAATTATATGTATAATTATTAGTCAATATAATTACTTGTTTTTAAATTAGGTAACATCTTTCTGGACTTTCCTTTGATAGTCCTCTGCCGGGAGACTTGGAACTACCTAAAAATCGTCAGTCAAGCCGTTCTGTTGTCGGTATAAGGAATGGCGCCTGCGACTGAAAATGAGGGTTTGCAATTCCGACAGCTCTCTGGCTTGGTGTCATGGGGGAAGCACTCTGGCTTGGTGTCATGGGGGGAAGCACTCTGGCTTGGTGTCATGGGGGGAAGCACTCTGGCTTGGTGTCATGGGGGGAAGCACTCTGGCTTGGTGTCATGGGGGGAAGCTCTCTGGCTTGGTGTCATGGGGGGAAGCTCTCTGGCTTGGTGTCATGGGGGGAAGCACATGTTCGGACAGAAACTGGACTTGTCAAATAAACTGCGTGGTTAATAACTAACGAAGGGAAACAATTAATTTATTTTTGATAAAATCTTGGAACGGGATGGATATAATCTTGTGGTGGGCTGGATGTGGCCCGCCGGCCGTAGTCTGGAGACGCCTGCATTAAAGCATAGTGGCTTTAGAGACATTGCTCACTGCCTGAGGCTCCTCATACTGCAGAGGAAAAACATGTCTGTACTTTTATTTGTGGTTAAAACATTAGATAATCTTCTCTAGCTATGTCTAACCTGGCAACAACTTTCCTTTATTGGAATATTTACAGATCATCACAGTTTCATGAATCAATAAAACCGCAATTAAATATTAAATTTCTTCTGACTTTGTTTAAATAGAGTCAGTCATGTAAACACGAAGGATGATTTAGAGGAAAGAGGGGAACCGGAGAAATCAATACCGTGATTTGGGTGTGTTCAAAATCTGTATGGAAAATAAAACTTGGAGAAGGAATCACTGTCTAAGCAATCAGAAATATTCTCCGGATCGATTATCAATTGGGGTGGGAGTATAAGGGACGCAAGTTAAGGGAAGTATTTTTGCATTTTATTTATAACAAAATATTTATTCGCCAAAATAAATAAAATATTTCTCCAGTAGAGATATAGAGTTTAATTTTCTTCAGACCCACTTCGGTGGCCACGTGGTATAAAGTGCTACTTTCGTGTTGGACTAAACTGCTGAAGACAGGGAAATTTGTATTCGATCCCGGTCGAGCGAACTGAAGGGGGCTTTTCCTAAATGGTTTTCCACTCTTCCTCCACGCAAATGAGGGTGCATTTCCTATAAATTAAGCCTTCTTATTTCCTAACTCACAAGCGTAATTAGTACTGTGCATAGGCGTGTAACCCGAACGGTTAGTAAAACGCGATGCTAAAAAAAAAAGTTTTCACATGTTAATATCAACAGTTCTTGTATATCTGTTCTGGAATTTAACTACAACTTTTTCTCTTAATTTAAAAAGTTTGTCATCTAATGCTGCTAAGATCTATGGCAAATATTCAACAACTGTTGAGGTCAACATGTGAAGAAAATTAAACTCTCATGTTTCTATTGGAACAAAATTTGATTTATATTACCGAAAATAATTGTTTGCTATGAAAACTGTAAAAACACAAACATCTTCTCGAGCACCCTTCATCCCCACCTAAATGTAAATATTTTATCCTTAAATTACTCATTAAACCTCCCTCCCCCCTTACACAAGACCGTAAAGGAGGTGTGGAAGGAAACGTAAGTTAAGGACTTAAGGTCATTATTTTTATTTTCGTAACAAAAAAACCCATCTAAGCCAAAGCAAATAAAATATCACTTCAGTAGATACAAAGTTATCTTTACTGTTCTTAATATTGGTAATGGGTATCACAGAATTTAAACATATGTTTCCTCTTCATTTATAAAGCTTTGTTCAAATCTCATTATACATACGACAAATATCCAATAACTATCGAGTTAGCTATATGCAGATATAAACTAAACTAGCATTTATCTACTGGAGAAATACTTTATTTATTTTAGCCAAAAATGTGTGTTGCTATAGAAACTGAAAAAAAACTACCTTAGCTCACCTTCCCTCATCTTAAAAACTTCTCTAAGTAGCTTTTATAGGCATCCTATGTTAAACAATTAATTTTTTACATCTCTTTCTGTTTTCAACCTTGCCTCACACTTACCTAAGCCAATTAAGAAACGCTCCAGATTCGAATCATATCGTGGCTTCTGGCCTGATCTGGACTTTTGAGACTGATTTAATATTATATTCATTAGAGATACAATTTCTAACAGACTTATATAAGAAAGAAAGAAAAAAAACTTCGATTAAAAAAAAGTAAAAACCGATTTCTATAGCTACTTTGTTTTAAGTTTTCTAAATCATGTTTTAGCTATCGAAAAATCATATACAATTTTCACTAACTGTTTATTACAGTGGTCATTTTTCCTGGATTCAGATCCAGGGGTCCCGGGTTAGATTCCCAGTGCTTCCAAAAGTAATCTGTGAAGCAGTGGGTCTGGAATGGGCTCAAACTCAGCCTCGTGATGACAAATCAGGAAGTAGCAACTCTGGTTTAAAAAAAACTGAGATTAACGTTTTGAGAGCACGTTGGTCTGACAATATGACACCCTCTATCCTCAAATGTTGGCACTAGCATCGCTAACGGGCGCGCGACGGTGGCCACTCGGTAGTTATAGCTTAATGGTGGGGCTTACACCACGTAGGGTTATACTACAGCTCAGTGCGTAACAAATCATCTGAAATTATGTCTTTAATTAACAATATAAACGCTCTTCAATACATATTTTTAGATTATTTTAGAGTATATTAAAGGTTCTAACGTTTTAAAGAAGTTACACAGAGTTAATTAGACCCTAGATTTGTTTTGTTTTCATGCATGCAGAACATACTGATAGAATAAGCCTTATAAAGTATCAAGAAATGACCTAAAATGTAAATAAATGTAATAGCATAGTTAATTATAGAAGCCGTGTTTTATACATATAAACTATGGAAAAAAGTTTACTATGCTGATTTAATAGACATTTAAATACATATCTAAAGGTCAAGCAGGATGTGTTAAAAGGTAATCTGTGCCTTATAAGGATATATTTATCACTAGGCTTTGAAATATTTATTTTAATATTTATAATTCTGTAGTGAAGAAAATGGGGGCATATAGGAGGCTATATTCTTGAGTAATAAATACACCAGAGTTAAACTTGTATTAGAAAAACAATTTTCTTCCTCCGTACCGCATAATTTACGTTTATTGTACCAAACACGTTCCGACTCGGCTTGGGTTCTTCCTGTAAAGTTTATGAACCAAAACTTTGCGATATACTTGTTCCTATGCTAGAGTTTTGGATCAGGTAATGAACGTATTCTTCAAGTCTATTTGTTCTCATTGTTTGTACTTAATCAAATTCTTATGCAAACAAGAAAAGGAAACGGCAGATAACGGGTTTTTTTTTCGATTACGTTTCTTTGTGTTCAGAAAAAGTCAGGTTTGTGAATTTATATCGCCCATTAGACGAACAAATATCACAAAAAGATATATAATAATTAAGTGGATGGGTTTAATCTATCTGTTCTAAATAAATTTATTGAGAAGGATTAGCCTATATTTTAAGTTTATCGGCTTTTAAATGACAAGTTAAATCGTACAGTTATTAAAAAAGTTAAAATTTTTAAAGGAATGGTATTCATTATATTTAGAACTAGCTGTGCAACTACAATTCAAGGTCATCTTGAGGATAATTGAATCGGTGCAATGTGGGTCAAGTATAAGTAAAAACATATCTAAGAAAATAAAAAAATAATGCCATATATATATATATATATATATATATATGTATATATATGTGTATGATTTTATTAGGTTATTTTCATTACATATGTTTAGAAAATTATTCCATTGAATTTATTTTTACTGATTATGCTAACGAGACGTAATACAAATTTGTTTACAGTAAGAAAGGAATTTCACCTGCATTTGCATAGAGAGCGGTTCGGTAAAGCATACCTTTTCACAAGGGCAAAATTTGGTCATGATTGGCAATTTAGTATACTGCGAGTCTGGCGGGTTAGACCACACTGTCGTCAGCAGTTTGGGGCTTTAATAACTTTAGAAAATGTGTTTCATAGAGATAGTTTCTCAATAGGTGTATACTCGTATGTAATCAAATATTAGAATATGAATGTTGTTTCCCAAACTTTTGCCGTCACGTACCCTTTTAGGAACCTCTACCTAAACACTGTATCCCATCCAGCCCCTCATATAAAAAAAAAAGGAAATAAATACCTGCATTCTTGTAAAGTATAAACGGTCGTTACAAATGTAAAAAAAAAAAGTGAAAGCCTTACAAAGCTGTGAACGAAAGGCTTATAAAAGTTCATGACATCACGTCAACGTCTGATTTTATTTGTCTAGTAAAATTGATATAGTAAAAATGATTATTAATAAAACTAGCTGATAGGTCGCGTGCTGCAGGAAATATGCATGCCATGGTTTGGGAAGAGTAAAATTTTTGTATGTGAGAGTGGAAATTGAATTACCTTTTAAATTATGCGTAAAAATATTTGTAAAAATAATATTTAACAGTAATTATTTTATTTGGTTAAAAACAACATATTTTACTTTGATTTTAATTTTGGACATGCACATTTTTTTTTCAATTGAAATTGTAAAAAAAGAAATGGAAACCTTAACTTGTAGGGTCAAGGTTTAATCTCTAAGCACCCCTAATCTTTTCTATACTAACCACCCTCCCCATGCGAAAAAAATAGTAGTTAAACGTACAAATGTATTCTTTTGATAATGCGAGGTGATCCATTTTTGCTTTGATTATTTTGACAGAGTTATTACGTACAAATCTAACATGACAGTATATAGGACCTACTATAAATGTCTGGGGCGCTACCCCATCACGGGTGTGTGTGTGTAAGTTTAAAATAAAAATAGCACCACTCGATGTTATCAAGGTTGTAAATCAAAGTGGTTGCCTGGAGGGGGAATTGCAGTAGTTGCAGCAGAACCAAAGCTATGACGTGATTCATGGCTCGCTAGATACCCTGTCACACCTGCCTTGATGCATCAATGTGTCGGAGTGGGGGGAGAGGACGGCTGTATACCTCCTCTCTTGTTCTGCTTCTCTTATCTGCAGACTCATTCATCCACTGCCGGAGTCGACATAGAGTCGCTATCACACAGCAACTACGTTAGTCAGTTCCCCCCCTGTTCTCGTCTACCCAACTTCCCAACAAATACACACATATCTAGATATAATTTAAGTTAATCGGTGAATGTGTAGATGCTATTATTACAGGGTTCCCAATGTCATAAAAAAGTGGTTGAGGTCTCATAAAAAAGGTCTTGAGATTTAGATTTAGACAAAAATCATAAAACATCTGAACTGTTGCTGGAGTCCTACTACAAACCCTATTATTTGGGCCGGCAGGAAAGTTGACTTGAGCTATTTTTGACCTGTGTAAGACGACTAGTATATTCAATTTAGCATGAGCTCACCCTTTTTTTAAATTTTAAATATAAATTGTACCTCTAGCCAACATACTAAATTATCTCACTTAAAAAAAGAATAAAAAACAGTTTACAAACTGGATGATGTCTGATAACATTTTGCAAGAGTTATGTTTTGGATAAATATGATTTTCCATACGTGTTTGTTTGAAATTAAATGAAAGTTAACCATTAAATGGTATTTGAAGGGGTCTTGTGTAAAAGCTAGGATGTAACTTTAAACATCAATAGTGATAACTTCAAAAAACATCATTTAATTTCCTGTATATAATCCAATTAATTTTGTAGTCGGTTTTATCTTAAGATTTAATTATTTGAGCTGGATGTATAAATTATAATAATATATTATTTGTTGTTGTTTAACTTTCAGTTATGACTGTTAATTATTTTTATTTTTTGTAGCACGCCATACTACCTGACCGAGTTATCTGCATTTAATCACACTTATGTTATAGTAATAAGGAAGATAGAGCTTAAAGACAATTTAGACGCATAGGCCTATGCGGGGAGGCAGAAAGTGGTAAAATATTTAGCAAAAAACACCCTCAGTACACCTGGTTGGGATTAGAACTCTGACTCTAGTCACCTGCAGACAACTAGACAAACATTTTTTTAGCACCACGTCTTAACACCCGTTCGGTTTATACGCTTGGGTATGTACTAATTACGCTAATGGTTTTATGGATGAGGAAGGTTATATTTATAGAAAATGTACCCACATTTGTGTGGTGGGAGAACGAAAAACCATTTAGGAAAAACCATCCTCAGTACACCCGACCGAGATTCGAACCTCGATCTCCACGTCATTGGCAGTCTAATCTAATGTGAGAGTAGCGCTTTAAACCATGCGGTAACCAAAGCTGGTCAGACGAACTTAACGTTTGGTCTGAGTTCCCGCCGTTAAGGCTTATTTGTGCTTATTTCAAAATTTTACGTATTTTCACATACAGATGAAAATGGGGAAGAATGGAAATAGTGCCTAGCTCCGCCACGAAATCTGATTTAATCCCCTAATCGAAAAAGGTTACTTAATTCCATAGCTATCCTTAACTTTTACGAAAATCCACAAATGTACTAATCTAACCTTACCCTAACCTAACCTGCCTTTGAAGAGATAAGCGAGGATTAGTGATTGTTATTGATTGAAATTACAATCATTTGTAACTGTGTAAATAAATTACTAATAAATTGTGTGTAGTATTTAACAACTAACTAAATAACTAATGAAAATATGTTTGTATTTTCTAAATAGGTTTACTTATCGTCAACCAAGTATATTTATAGTTCCTTCCTTGAGGGGTATTGAAGGAAATAGGACTACTTATAATCCCTTCTTTGAGGTATTGTGGAGGAACTGGGAGTAACCCTTCTTTGAGGTGTTGTGGAGGAACTAGGAGTACCTATAATCCCTTCCTTGAGGTGTCGTAGAGAAACTAGGAGAATCTATAATTCCTATCTTGAGGTATTGTGGAGAAACTAGGAGTACTTATAATCCCTTCCTCGAGGTGTCATGGAGAAACTAGGAGTACCTATAATCCCTTCTTTGAGGTGTTGTGGAGGAACTAGGAGTACCTATAATTCATTCCTTTAGGTGTCGGGGAGGAACTATGAGTACTTATAATCCCTTCTTTGAGGTATTGTGGAGGAACTAGGAGTACCTATAATCCCTTCTTTGAGGTGTTGTGGAGGAACTAGGAGTACTTATAATCCCTTCTTTGAGGTGTTGTGGAGGAGCTAGGAGTACCTATAATTCCTTCCTTTAGGTGTCGTGGAGGAACTAGGCTATTGTATTGAGACAAACAGAAAGTCAGTGGAGGAACTTGACACCCCAGGAGAATGGGAGGGGGGATAAGTACTAGATAACATATACGCCCTTTATTGGCAAACATTTGACATAATATCTACAAACATTACACTCACTAATAATTATGTTTAGAAAAATTGCTGAAAGTGCTTTCTCTGTTTTATCGGCTCATAAAAACCTCTCTTCTATTTTTTGGGCAAATATTTTATGAAATATTTCAACCTTAATATAATCCATGCAACTTTTAATAACCATTTTGTAATTATTATTACAAAATAATTATATATTTATGTCGTAGCTTACTGGGATCGAACCCCGATCCCCCCGTCTTCAGCAGAATTTAAATTTAAATTAATTAAAATAGTATTGGGTGACGCCTTGAACTAGTAGATCCTAATATATATTCATAGCGAGGGCATTGTAGAGGGAAGAGTGTATTGAGAGTCGTAATTGGGCTGCGTGATTCTCTGATTTATATCCGTGAACAAACATGGACCCGTACATGATCCTAGGCACCATCGTAGCTCGCAAACAAATAAATCGTGAGGCCGAACATATTTCACTCAATGAAATATGCCATATTTAAACATGCACTGGAAATCCAGCCAACGCGTCTCATTTATTATTATTATTTTACATGTGCGAGGTTTTACAATTGGTCTACCGGTAAAATACAGGGTGTTCATATACTTGGGTAATATACTACACACACAATGTATAGTCTATCTACGGTAGGCGATAGACTTTAGGTGGTAAGTAACTGCTAGTAGAAGAGTATTTAACGCAAACATTGGGCTAATTTCAAAGTCAGACTTAGGCCCAGTTTCATAGTCAGATTTAGTACGCCTAAAGTGCGAGTCGATACTAAATACAGGATGACACCTACCTAGACCAAAATG
>CABFWB010007601.1:0-23635 GCA_902151455.1 Timema bartmani
TATTATTATTATTATTATTATTATTACTATTATTATTATTATTATTATTATTATTATTATTATTATTATTATTATTATTGATAAATAATTATTTTAAAATAAAAATGCCATTTTATTGATTCCAATTTCGCTGTTTTCAAGTGATGAATGCATAAAATTGCACTTGCATGAAGTTTCTCATACAATTGTAATAGTGTGTCTAATAACCTGATTAGTTGGACTTGAGCTAGGATTTTTTTTAAATCCTATTTATTTTCATATCTTTATGAAAAACATACATATGAACATTGAGCGTTTAAAACCACCAAGTAATAGGCCTACATATAAATGAATCATGACAGCCAACTTTGGAAAAAGAACAAACAACACAATCTTGTAATATGTTTTTGCCTCGACGCATAATTTTAAAATCTTTGTTAATTCGGTTAATCCTTTAAACTTGCAATAGTTGTCACGAGGTATAAAGTACCACCCTTGTAATAGATTGAAATGTTGGTCTCCGAGAAGACAAAATTTAAATTCTGGCCGGGTGATGAGTGTGTCTTTTCCTGAATGGTTTGGTTTCTTAATCCTCCTCCACATGAATGTGTGTCCATTTCCTCTATATTCTACTTTTCTAGAGCCTACCCCAATATAGCCCAGGTTAGAAGAAAGATGAGGTGTACATACCTACACAAAATGTTACTCATTTAAAACAATAAAAATTGTTTGAAATACTTTGTAAGTTTTTACAATAGAATTGGTAGTAATTTTTATGATAAAAGTATTTTCATGTTCGTGGTATGAGTTCATGGGTGGGGTTATATTTAAGATCAAGGTGTTCAAAACTTCAGAATGACTGGGAAAACTTATTTATCACGGGAGACCCAAGTAGGAACCAACAAAGAGGGAAGGGAGACAGTGCTAGGACCACATGACTTGGGGTGGTGATCGGCAACAGCTTAGTCAAGAAGAGAGAATTCCCAAAATAACGCAATACAGTTGGGATGGCGCCACAAGCACTACACTACTGACCGATGATCAGGTCTGGAGACTGATAAAAGATGTCAAGGTCATCCCAAGTGAGAATATGGCTGGAGATCATTGATTACTCGCTGCTGATATCCAGAGGAAGAGACTAATGAGGACAAATGCTAAGAGATGAGTGACTTTCCAAACATGGAACCTCTCTACCATGAAAGAGGGAGAAATACACAGAGGAAATAGGGTAATGTAGGAAATGACAACATATGAAGCCAAGGCAGGTATTGAAGAGTGGTGAGAACTTTAAAAAAAATTGTGGCTACAGCCAAAAAAGTCTGCAGACAAGATTAAAATAAGAAAACTAAGAGAGACCCACTGGTGGAAAGAAAGTGTGAAACAAAGTTAAAAAAAAGGAACCAACCAGAATCTGCCTTATATAAAGCCATAAAATTGGAGCTCTTTATGGTATTGAGAAAGCAGTGGGAGCTTATAGAGAAAGAGATTGGTGGTAAAGAGAATAGTAAGAGCCGAAAAGAAGAAGTCAAAACAAGAACAAACAGAAAGATTAACGTCAGATAGTACTAACTACTGTAAGAGCAAAAAACTCCTGTAAGTTATGGTATCATGAAGAACATAAGGGGTAAGCTATGAGGGAATAAAAGCAATAGTCAAAGAGGATAGAGAGATAGCACTAAAAGGAGAATGAAATAGCAAGCGAAATGAGATTGTCCTTTGATAAGCTACTAAATAAATATGAAAACAACAATAATGTGCTAATAAGCACAATATCAACAGAGGTGGAAAACACAAGTTCAACAAATATGGAGGGAGTTATTTGGCTAAAAGTAGAAAGAGCCATCAATAAAATGAAGATCAATAAGTCCGCGACTCCACATAGATGGAAGAATGTAATGTGGACATGATCATGCCATTGGGGAAGAGAGGATTCTATTGGGTATACAGTCAACCGAGTGATATGGAAAGAAAACACAATACTGGAAAATTGGAAAAAAGGAGTCATAGTTTCACTGTTCAAGAAAGGAGACAGAAAAAAATATATCAACCATTGGGAAATAACACTTCTCTCCCATGGTCTATATAAATTTATACTAAAAGGAAAGATAAGAAACAACATCGAACCAAACTTAGAAGAAGAGCAATACAGATTTGGACCTGATTGTTTGATGATAAACCTCTTATTTGCCACCAGAATGCTCTTCAAAGGGTACTGGGAGAGGAACACTATTCTAGCCGTCTTCATTGATAAAGAAACCACAATCCAAAGGAAAGGAATTCCAGAAAGCATAGTGATACAGATACTAGGTGTTGTGTCCAAATACAAGCCAGTAGATCGGAGTAGTTCTAGATAAGGAGTGGGGTGCAACAGGGAAGCTGCATATTGCCAGTGATGTTCAGCACCATCATGGACAAAGTAGGCAAGTCAGTTAAGGAAAGAGATGAGAAAACAAATGTCCTAGTGTTTGCGGATGATGTAATGATAATGATGCGAGTCTGAGGGGGAAGTACAGAGAAAAGTGGATCTGTGGAGGGAAGGATTATCCATTTTGAATTAAAAATAAGTAAATCAAAGATGGTGTGCCTGGTGATGAGCAGAAGAAATGAAGTAGTCAAATTAAATTGGGTGAACATGATATAAAAAATGAAAAGAATTTCAAGTAGCTTGGTTGTATAATCTCAAAAGACAACTCAATTAAGGTGTGATTTGCTACAATGCGTCAAAAGCAAATTAGAGCCACGCACGTCAGATGTGATGTACTCCTTCTTGTGTCTTTAAATTATGTCGTTTTGGCAGCCCGCGGCTGACGCGCGTGTCACATTATAACCGATAGTGTCAAACGCTAGCATTCCTCTGGTTAGCGATTGCTAATGTGGCTATAGATTCGTGTGACAAGATGCATTCTCTTTTACGTGTTACTATAAAATAAAATATTCTTTGATATGAATTAACTTATCCTAAATTTTTACTTTCTACAAGTATGTCCTTAACTTATGTTCAAAAAAATGTCTGTCATTCTATGAACTAATAGTAAACTTGTGCATACAGTTTTTGCTCTTTTCAACAATAATTATTTATGCAAACAGCACAAGTCTAAGATAAAACTGTGGGTTCAATATTATTAATATCAATAACCATCCATTTAATGGCAAACAAAAACTGTCTTGTCTGCAATATTTTATGGTATTTCAAACGTGTCAGTCGCTTTGTTGGAAAAAATTCATTCACTTAGCCTATAATGCAGCTCAGAAAAATCACAATTTTTTTGACATATCTGGTCAGCTACAGCTCAACTAAACCAATACAAAAAACACACATGGATTTTAATGGTGATTTTAGAGTCATAATGGAAAGGTTTTACCAACATTTTAAAATGTTACGCTTGCCCTTTTTTTTATTGCTTTTAAAAAATGGATATTTTTTTCAAAAACCTCAACATGAAGGGACTTTTTCATCAAGAAGGGAGTGAATGGAAGGGTTTTATTCTGATATCACTTTAAAGTAATCCATGCAGGCTAGACTTGTCCCCCTCAAAATTTCATAATGTTTTTTTTCAATTTGGAAAGTCTGAAAATGGAAAAAATCATATAACCTAGTTAAGCTTAATGTTAGTATTATAATTTAAGCTATGCATTAAAATAAGATTAGGCCTATATTTCTTTTCAGTGAAGTTCTAGACACCTCAAAGTGTCCTCTTTCCAATGACACCATACAGAACTTTATATCTTTAATGAATAGGCAACTCAATTACTGAAATAATTTATAAATGCCTGAAATCGTTAATTTTGCCACACGGCAGTGGCCGTATTTGTGTGTAAATCCAATATGGCAGCTGGTAAAAAAATCATTTTGGATTTTATTTCTTTTGGAACATCAACTTATCACAAGTGAAAATTTCAAATTTTAAAAAAATTTATCAGCAACCCCCCTGGGTGATTTTCCATGGAATGACCCTAGTGTGCCCTACTCCCATACACATATGTAGGCCTAACCATTACACATGCTCGCACATGCGCACACAAAGAGGCGGCAACCATGAATACCTAATAACCAACTCTCAAAAAGGAGGCTATCATAAATATAGCCTTGATCTAGGATTATATCCAAATTATTTATTCTGAAACCTTCCCTTATATACTCATAAGTTTCACTGCCAAGAACAGACAAATGCAGGAGAAATCTTTCCAAATTGTCACCGGAGATCTTAAGATTAGGTAATCTCTCAGGTCTTTGGACAATATTATTATTATTATTATTATTATTATTATTATTATTATTAGCACCGTGTCTTACTACCCATTCGAATTATACAAACTTACGCTAGTGTGTAATGGTAGGATGATTGTGAGATGAAATGGAGGACCTACAGTTTAACGTGGGATCCGAACCACGACGGTGGAGGCCTGGCATTCCACACATTCACAAGTTGTGATTAATACACGTCTTGTCAGAGGTGAAGGAAGGATTTAGCAAATCAGATAAATTTGTGCCGGGACTGGGGATTGAACCCCGAATCCCAGCACAGAAGTCTGACACCTTACCCCTAGACCACCAGGTCGCCCTTTGGACAAAAAAATGGAAGTGACCCATCATCAACCCCTTCTCATGAACACTTGGTGCTTTGTTTAAGTGTAAACAGTTTTATTAGTCTGTTTTTAGAGTAGAGAACTTAATTTTTCTGCCTTCTCTAATAATAAGAGAAACTCACCATAGTTACAAATTATGTTATCATTGCAAGCCTGTTCATATAAAACCCATATTAAGAATAAATTATTTAAAAAATAAATAAACAAAAATAATGAAGTCAGAATAATCAACCATTTGAATAGCCTGATGCAGTAATCAAATTAAAAAGTGTGGCAGGTGCAGGATGGCAAAAGAATCATTTTAAGGATCCTAGAGACAATTGAATGCAGCCAAAATTATATTGCATGAATAATATCATACGAGAAATAATAATGCTCACCAACAGCAAACTATTATAATCATGTTACTTGAATGTTAATTTTGAAGAGTGTTGAATTTTCTAATTTAGTTTCTTTGATAAACTAGGCTTTTAAATGTTTTAGAAATTATTTGTCTTAAACTATTACTTGGTCAAAGAAAGGCATATGTAACTAACACATTGCATTTTAATCTGTGTTATAAAGTGACTCCTTACCTGTAAATGGTCATTAATGTCAACATAACTTTGAAAGCTATTCACAAGATTTTTTATTTCATTCATTTTCAAATGGATGAAATTATTTTTAAATGTCTCGTAGCAAATAAAAGAGTAATATAAAATAATGTCAAATTTAAATATCTATAAATAATAAATAATTTGTTAACACATAATTTTGTAATTTAATAAATCCCTACAGAACTTTTGCAATATATCCATCTTTATTATTACAGCGCTACCAAGTACCAATACAAAAGTAAAAAGTATCCTTTTGGACCATGTTCATAAGAATTGAAGGGGTGGCGTCAAAAACCATGTAGCTCTACATTTGGATGAAAATGAGCATTATATGCCATCTTGTAGCAAAAAAAAAAGCATTCTTCTGGTAGACGAACAAGGTAGCTGCGTCTATGGTTAATGGTTCATAATAAAAGGAGCTGGAGTGCTATAGTTTTGGGGTCATAAACCAGGTAGCTCCAGAGGTTGCTTTGTTAATGTTCCCAAATAGTTACTTGGATTCTCATTTGATGAGCTTTAGTTTATACTTTCTGTGATAAAAAAAATAGTGCATAGTCATGTTATTGGCCAGTATTTGATCCGTGTTATTGGCTTCCTTGTTATGAAACTTGTTATAGTGTTTATAAAATGGCTGAATAAATTGATAGTGATAAAATGGTGGATTCAGGAAACGATTATTTAATATTTACCATCTTATGAAGATGAACTATGTGAAGGAAACACCAAACAAAAGGTTTAAAAAACGGTGTTGCATGAGATTGATTGGAAAAGAGACATAATAATTGGGCCAGGCCTACACAAGTTGGAAAGGCAAGCCTGTTCAGACATTGTTATGGTTCAGTATTTGTTTGTGACTTGTAAAAACAGGAAGACTCAAAAGATTGTTCACAGGTTTTATGAACCTGGCCAATCATTGTTACGATGTGAGGGGTCTTCCATAAACTACGTAACGCTTTTTTCTAACCCTTTTAGCCCCCCTCATTCCATGTAACACCATGTAGACATTTAGCTTCCCCCCCCCCCAAAACCTGTGTTACGTAACTTTTCTCACCAACAATGAATGTCATTTTTTCATAGGTAAGTTTTGTGATACTAAGGCTTAGTTTATATTCATGCATAACTCATAACTAATAGTGAATAGCGCATAGTGTATAGTGCACAATTCATAAGAAAATTACTAAGGTTTATAATGCAACGTAGTGAATAAGACATTCATAACGATTGTCATTTGTTTGAGAGGTGATCTCCTTGCGCGCGTGGTATTTTAAGGATACTACCTCTATGGATATGTCAATCATTGGTCTTCAAAATAATTTACATACTTACAAATATAATATCCTTGTTCCCTTTAACACGCCAATTTTACTAGCTGTATTATAATCTGAGAGATAAATATTGGTACTGTTTACTAAATAGTATTAATCTGAATTTATATATTTAGCATTTAATGGCAGACCATCTAGAATTGCATTTCTGGCTTTTTATCATCATGGGTAAATGAATTTTATAGAACCCATCCTTCTATATTTAATAGTATGTTTGAATTATTTATCTTCATTTGAGGACAATCTGGTTTAGTGGTTGAATGAAATGAGGCTAGAGTACAAGGGCGTTGCACGAAATGTATTTTTTGGAGGGGGGTTATGTGGGTTTAGACAGTGAATTTTCCAACTCCTGGTGTTTTAAACCATAAAAATTCCCAAGTGACCAAGGCAAGTACAAAAACTACATTAATAGGAGGTGCGGGGTTCCTCCCCCAAGCAACAGACACAAAACCATCTTCTGTAAATTCAACCGTATATTTATTGTCACTTTCATTTTCACTCATTTTCAAGTTAAAATCACAATATAAAACTATTTAACGATAATTAAAGCCCAATATGGCGACCAACTTCTAACTTATAAAATAATATTTGAAAAATATCGAATTATGTTTTCCATAAATCCTATTGGCTAGATTTTTCTCGCGAGAATATCGTTTCACAACTCGTGCATAACGTATAAGAAAAGTTAAAGTTAAATCAACTTTATGCACTGTGAACTATTTCACTATTCACTATAAATCGATTATAGACGCCATCATTTAAAATAATGTATTTCAACTTCTTGCGCACTATACACTATACACTATTCGCTATTAGTTATGAATTATGCATGAATATAAACCAAGCCTTAAGCGATGTTTTCACGTGTCATTTTCAGTGATTCACTGAAGATTAATACAAAATGAACGTCAGAACACTCATTTCATTAGACTGAATTATTATTTCACGCTTTCATTAAAAGTTAAAAGGAGTTCTACTTTTCTTCATTGTTAATTATTATCATTATTGAAAAATGAAAACAAAATGAACCATGTGAACAATTACAACAATAATTAATCAATTAATTTTTATTAATTTATTTAGATATTCACGGACATTGTGTTGTTATAAGATTTCTCAAGAATGGTATTTAAGTGGTGAAACGAACAAACCAACCCATTTTTGGACAATTTGAATGTCTGTGGAATATAGGTAGTGATTTGTATAAAATAAAACAGCAGGTGGTGCCGTTTCAATAAATTAAACAGTAGTTGATTATTCTCAACATGATCACTATGATAAATGACACATGTGAACAAATTCCTTTAATTTTTATTTTCATTATAAATGAATCACTTGAAATTATTTAGTGAAAAAGACACGTGAGAACACTGATTTAAGCGCTGGCAAGTGTACTGAGTGACGTCACACGCTCAGCCAATTAGATGTCTTTCTCAAACTGGCGCTACCTTCTATTCTCTTTACATTGCAACTATCGAGTGAACGTCAAGGGTCGACGGCGCGTGGAGTAGACTATTCGGATACAGTCTGTGTTCTTACGACGGCGAGATATTAACTGATTTAAGTGATGTGGAATAATTTAAGTCTTATCTGTTTCCTTGTCCCATTACTCCTTTATAATTTATATAGCCTATAACTCTATAAACCTTACACATCCTATTTTATTGGGTTGAAAAAACACAAATATTCGTCGAAACTAGCTGTTAAAACAAAAATCTTACCTCCAACTTCAGTTATGATCCAATCTGGCATTGCTAGGCTGACTATAGCAAATATGTCAGCTGCCAGAAATAATGTGCCTGAAATGAGAGTTAATTTGTCCATGTTGATAAAGGGTCAATTCTGTATAACACAATTTTAAACTAAAACTACTAGATATATTTCCACTACAAAAATAGCCATGCCATTTTACTTAATAGTGGCCTTCTTTGTTTTTATTACACACTTTTGATTTACACAGTATTGCCAACTCTATCGTTTCTAGCGATAGTACATGGACCTGAAATGGATTTTATTTTTACCGGTAGGATACTACTTTCTGAGATTATATTGATAAACCCACCGATTTTCATAAAAAATAATAATTGAGGTAAAATTTGTTGCTTTATAGCTGGGTCACAGGATATTAATTTTAGAAAATATCCCAAAATTGGATTGTACAGGTGGTGAAATTATATCAAAAGTAGTATCCAGATCGTACAGTTGGCAACACTGGATTTACAAAATGTAGTTTAGTTTATGAATGGGCATTGATCTCTATACTATAACTGGATGGACATCTGTGGCTGAAATTTTCGACCTGTCGTCTGCATACCATTGGGTAAGAGAGAAAGAAACTTTAGGGTATCTTTTTTTCTCTTTCACCCATACAAGGCAATGCGGCATTTTGACATTGTTCATTAATTTGATTGAATATATGAGATACATCAATGTGAGAGTGGTTAAATTAAATAAATATGTTAGTTAAAGCTTTGAAGAGCATATAAAAGTCCAAAACTGGTTAGTTTTTTCTTTAAATAAGTTGATGTAGCCTAATATGTACGATGATTTTTGAAGGAAGCTTACTTTTAAGGCTTTATCTCGTACCAGAATCCTACCATATATTTGTGTCTAGTTAGGATAAAAGACCTTCCAGAAGGAAATTTCTACTTCTGTTCTAAATTGCCGTTCATCCTACCAAAATATTATATATATGATAGTATTCTGGTACGAAATAAAGCCTTACAGATTGGAATTATTACTAAAATCAGGGTTTATAAGATACTGTACTTCCTACAAGCCAATAACCAAAATTATCATTTGAACGTAAGACTTCTACACAAAGTGTGTCATTCAAACAAATGTAATACAGTTTTTAGCTAACTTGTTTCATTATAGTTATCGAAATGTCAACATAATATGGTTTCTGAAAGATATGAGCCAACTTAAAAAAACAGGTATTATTACAATAATACTTTCCACAAGCCTATAACCTAAGTGATAGTTTGAATGCATGGCAACTATTCAAAGTTTGTCATTCAAACAAATGTAATCAATTTTTAAGATACCTTGTTCATTATATTTATCGAACTTTCAATAAAATATGGTTTCTGAAACCAATATACACGCTAATAACCAACTTTAAATATAAGTGTTGTCGTGGCAGACTGTAAACAACATTGATGATAACTACATAAAAATTGAAATATCTAAGGTTTTATTCGTATTTGTACAGTATTACCTGTAAAACTGGATAGTATATCCTTTAATGTAAATGTTTCTTCAGGAAAGTGTGGTATAATACTTCACTATTTTAAAAAAATAACACTTTTATTCATCAGAGACATGTTTTCACATAAGAATATTTAAATAAACCGTTAAATCTGTCCCCTCTCCCCCATAGTGTAGCAGACGATACACTTGAGCGTCACGCCTTTGTCCTTGGAATGTGCTTGTGTATGTCCATCCAGTTATATTATAGAGATCAATGTATTTATGTTATGGATGTCAGGTTTGCGATCTGAATAAGATCCAGATGGCACTCACTATGTGCTGAGTAGGATGTCCATTTTCTATAGTGGCGCTAAATGATGTTAAAGTGCCCACATACGAGGCTTAACGCTGGGGAGAGACATATTTCTTAATATTATGCACTTTTTTTTATAGTCATATTCTCACTATATTGAGAGCTATTTAAACAATTCTAGGCATACAACTTATCTAAATTATATTTTGTATTAATCTACAAATTTACTTTGGTTAACTTATTAATTCCTAGACTCATGTTTTGTCCCAACATCGTTCCTGGATCCTGGCTTCACTCTCGAGAAAGACTAGAGGGGCAATGAAGCAGAGATCGGGGTTCGAATACCTGTTGGGTGTGCTTGGAGTGGATTTTCTTAAATGGTTTTATATTCTCTCTCTACTTTAATGAGGGTAGACTACCTCTAAAATTCTACCTTCCTCATTTCTACGCCATTAGATAAATATAATAAAAATAACTAGAATAACTACAATTTGACTATACCACCCTACAAAATGTGTATTAAAAAGTTCTACATTTTAAAGAAAATCTACCAGCATTTGCATGAAGGGAGAGTGGAAAACAATTTAGGAAAAGCAGCCCTCAGTAGATCTGAATAGTAATCGAATCCCATCTCCCAAACATTGGCCGTTTAGTCTACTGAGAGAATGACAATTTAGACAGTGCGGCCACCGTAGCGGGTGTATAATAGTTGCATTTATATACATACACACTAATTTATCAGAAGGGAAAAGGTATAGGCTTTAATTCACCTAGCCTTCCAAGATAATTAATGATATTTGAAGGTTTACTTTTCATAACATGCTGCTGGTACGAAGAAATAACATTATTGATGGACTCCTCAAACTTGCCTTGAAATAAATTCTGTACTTTTGCTTCTTTCCATTTCACTACATCTTTTTGAGACTCTTACACTGGTTTTTTTTTCTTCTGGCTATCACTTTTTATACACAAGCAATGAATAAGTCTCCTCTTTTTGAAGAAATTATTTTTGTTTTTTGTACAAACACAAGCAATTATTCACGGCCTATGTAAAAGAATGTGCAGTAGGAATCTAAATTATACTCAAACTCAACCATACTTATAAATTATGGCCGCTTTGACTGACAGCTGCTATCCAACTAAAAGCACGTGAGGGGGTCAGTAGATTATACAAATTTAAACAAGTGCGGTGAGTATAAACATGTCACTGTCATGCGCATGAAAATATGTGTTTTCGAATGTGCTTGGCATTTTTAGTCTCGGGACGACAATAACACCTAAGCGCATTCGAAATATCAATAGACAAAAAGTAAGTGCTAAACTTGTATTTTCAATGCTACAGATATTTATAAGTTATCTATAAGTATGTTTATTAAAGGTGAACACATGAAGAATAATATTATTTTCGAACATTAAAATTTGACTATAAGATCTGTGTTAAGTAACACTTTGATGTACCCCACCCTCCCCCCATGTAACAGAATGTAGACATTAGAGCTCACCCCTCCCTCAAAACGTTACTTGATTTATGAACGACCCCTGACAGGAGTTTCATATTAGTAGGAAAGGAAAAACGAAATAGGGAGTGTGTACTTGCCACGAGAATTGGCACAGCTGATATTATAATCATGCTGCAAATTTATTGTGTATTAAGTGAAAGCAGATGTATTTTTAGAATTTAAAGGTCATTTCACACCTTCGTAAGAAGACAGTACGTAGCAATTTAAATAAAAAGTGTTTGCTATCAAAGTACAAAATATTTTAATATGATGTTACACATATAGATGAAGTATGGGTTTGTGAAAGTGCTTCTCGTTTAGTGGTGAAAAATGATGCTTTGTGCAGTTTGCCAGCACAGAATAAAAATCTGTAGGGCCTATAATGCACCACTTAAACTAAAGCCTAAGAAGAAAGCTGATGTGTTAAAACTAGCCGAGAGCTATGTGCCTCCATCAGATTTATGGTTTTACAATCAACTTTCAGCAGATGAAACACACCCAAATGTCACTTCTGAAGATGATGATTATTAGTATGTATATATTTCCTCACAAAGAATTGTTAAATTAAAGGCATATACAATGTACACAAGTGTATATTCAAATGTATTATTAGACATTTATAAATGATTATATCGATAACTTTTGGTCAAAAACCAGGTAGTTCCTAATTAGATATTTAATTGCAAAAAAATTAATGAAATTTTTTTATTTTACATGAATGTGGAAATGTGTCCTAAGCCCTCTTCTATCCAATAAAAATAACATCATATCCTTTATTTTTAGATTTCTAGTTTTTTAAAAGTTTTTTGTCTCTCCTGAACAATTTGATATATTGGAGATAAATGGTTTTTGAAGCCACCCCTACAATTGCGTATGGTTCAAATTCATATAAAAAATATATATGAATGATTGTGTTTAAAATACCCTAATAAACATTATAACAGATCCATGAGAGACCGATGCCGTTCACTCTTTTACACAAATGTTGGAGGCAAGAAAAACATTATTTGAACTATTCGCATCTAAACCAATAATTATGTAAGTATTATTAATAATAGTAGTAGTCGTCTTAGTAGTAGTAGAAATGCTTTAAAACCAATGGTATACAACATCTAATGAACAGAAAGATCATTAATTATTCTAGCCTAAGAGGACTGTTTAAGCATGAGCAAACATATGATAAAGTTTTTTTTCGAAAGGTGCAGAGTATCAGTGGATTGTACGATAGAGCTCAAGAGTAGGCGAGGCTTATCGACCTGTCACGAGTAGTCAGAACAGACATAACACTTCCTATTCAGTTCTCATTCTTCCTTTCACCAAGTAGCGAGGGGGTTCGTCTCGTATTTCAAAGCTGGGCATACATTATATCGGTTAGGTAGAAAAACATTTATAGCCTGGCAGAGGAGTGATGGCTTACAATAACTAGGTATATCCTGGCAGATGAGAGATGGCTTACAGTAACTAGGTATATCCTGGCAGAGAAGTGATGGCTTACAGTCGTTTGATATACCCTGGTAGAGGAGTGATGGCTTACATTAACTAGGTATATCCTGGCAGAGGAGAGATGGCTTACAGTAACTAGGTATATCCTGGCAGAGGAGTGATGGCTTACAGTAACTAGGTATATCCTGGCTGAGAAGTGATGGCTTACAGTCGTTTGATATACCCTGGTAGAGGAGTGGTGCTTTACGGTTAATAAAAATCAAACATTTTTTGAAAAAAAAAGGTAGTTTATAGTTAAAATATTTATTTTATTTTAAAGCCACCATACGTTTACACTAATGTCAGATGTGTCGAAATAAAACAATTGAACATATGAGCATGGCGGTCATTATGTAAACAGTATGTATTCTTTACATGTATATTTTAAAATAAAAAACACATTTGATCAATAATAACATGTGTTTTAGCATCTTTTTTACTAAAAAATATAAATGTTTTAACTTGATACATTAAATATGTTGTAAATCCAATTACACTAAATATTTTTTGTGAAACATGTGGCTTAATGGTAAAAGAGAGAATACCAAAGAGAATGATGGAAATTAAGTTAGTAGGAAAAAGATCGCAAGGGATTCAAAGAAAAAGATGGGAGGACTAGATAGCAGAAAGTGTGCAGGTGAAACGAGAAGACTGGAAGAAAATAAAAGAGGAAGAATGGTGGAAGGATAAAGGAAGATGGAGGCATTTTAATAAAATGACCCAGCAACAGGCTCGAAATAATTTATAATTATGATGATTATTATTATTTTGTCCGATCAGTTAAAACATAATAATATGGACTGTCAATATTTGCATGGATCTTATTCTGGCTAGTGACATCATGGGAATATAATGATAGCTTATAAAATATAATATTATAACTACATGAATGAAGATCTTAAAAGAAAGGATATTATGTAAAAATATGACAATAGATTAATTGTGATTAAATATAATAGTTTTCTCATAATGAATCATCTGAGAAATGGATCCATATTCACGCACACCTTCTCACTGATGTAATTTTTTAGAGGTTGAAATTTGTATTGAGAATCGACAATTTATGGTGACAAGCTCTCCTTGTAAAACCTAAGAAATGAAAACAAACTGTTTAATTAAATGAAATGTTCTCAACTTAAAATCTTATATACAACCTATTTAATTTCCAGTGGATTTATTTTATTAACAATCAGCCTATGTCTATTCCAACTAGTGACATCAAAATCATTTTTACGGTATTAACAACAAAATCTAAGAGTAAATGAGGGGAAAAAATGAATAAGAGGTAGTTCACCATCATTTGCTTGTAGAGAAGTTGATAAAAAGCACCCTCGTCTAAAAAAGTCATAAGCTTCAAGCCCAGACATCCATGGTAATAGATAGTTAAATTACCCCTATGTGCCTTATTTTGTGAGATTGTTGAAATTAAAAAAATATCGGGCGTTTATTAAATATTTATAATTGTTAAATATAGTCAAACTTATATTTATTCAAATACTTATCCCTCACATCACAGTAATTTAAAAGTATGGGAAATTTTCCTCCATTTCCTCCATCGATGGTCACGTGGTCTTCATGGTGTGAGCCCGCAAGTGATCTATACCAACAGAGTAGCTCCTCAACTGTCCTCACGAGGCTGAGTTGAATCCGTCCCAGACCCACTGCTTAACAGAAAAATTCTGAAAGCACCAGGGATCGATCCCGGGACATCTGGATCTATGTTTTTCTATGAAAGGGTTCTTCATTTGCTGAATTCTAGTAGTGTCCAACCCAGTGGCTCTCAAACCCTGTTCCGCGGTCGAAGCCATAGGAATAACTACATATTCTGTAAAATACCTGTCTTTTATAGCTTAATAAAGAAGTGAGAGTGGGAAATTATACACCCTCAGCCCTTTCAGCCGGGATTCGAATCTTGACCTCCCCGTCACCGACAAACCAGACTAGACGAGCTTGATGTTTAGTTCGTGTGCCTATTGATGGGAGTTGAATAATATTGCTGATAAGTGTGTCTAACTAAGAAATATTTGGCAACTGAATATTTTATTACTAACTTCGTCTCCCATATGAAAAAAAAATTAGAATTGTTGAAATTTTAAAAAGGAACATTCTTAATTCATTTAATAACATTTGAATACATGAACGAGCTCCACCATAAAGTATGAAGTCATGTCTTCCACTTCGGTGGGTGAGTGGTCTAGGACAGGGTGTTATTCTAGCATTAGACTAGACTGACACTGTTGGGGAGATGGGGTTGATGATGATGGTAATGAGGGTCGTTTTTCCTGAATAGTTTTCCACTCCCCTGCAAATCTTGGTACTTTTCCTCTAAATTCTACCTTCCTTATCCCTAGCAAATTAGCATAATTAGTACATATGCGTACAGCCCAGATGGGTAGTAAGACTTGATAGCAAGAAAAAAGGTCATGTATATAGGTTATTGTAGTACTATAAAAATATAAACACAAACGTAGCCTATATTCTTTAAAACTGATATAACATTTGATTTCAACTCGAGCACAACTTATCAATAGCTGTAATGCGAGTGGTCTGTCAAAGAGACCGCAGGCTCCTTCTCACTTCTCCCCTCCCCCGTGTACTCCTGCCCAACAAGTTGTTTTTCTTCTGTTCGACATTCTTCCCTCCTCCCTTCATCCTTACCCCTGATGGCCGTGCCAACACTCAGCAGCAGCACTAGCTGGGCCCATATATAGATTCTAATTTAATTAATATCTTAAGTTATTGTGTTGTGACCACAGGATTTTATCATGAAATCTTTATCTCACAGCTCATAGCTAGGACCCTATGGTTTTATCATGAAATCTTTATCTCACAGTTCATAAGCTAGGACTCTATGGTTTTATCATGAAATCTTTATCTCACAGTTCATAGCTAGGACCCTATGGTTTTATCGTGAAATCTTTATCTCACAGCTCATAGCTAGGACCCTATGGTTTTAATTTAGTCTAGCTCTCCATATTTATCTGGTAAAATGAAGATGTTTTTTGACAATTTATTTCTTTTTCTCTTTGCTGAAATTAAAAACAAAACCATAAAATCCAAGAGACACTCTTAAATCTGTTGGGTGTTTTTTTTCTTCAATTTACGCCTATTAATTGCTGATAAATTAACGTAATAAGACGCACATGTGTCGGTATATCTTTCGAGTAATATGGTGGCCTCTTAAAATATCAACATCAGGCACAGGAGTTGCGTGAATAATGGAATTTAAATTCCCCTAGAGATAAAAATCCACCGGGTTCAAACCTAATGAATAGGCAGGCCATTTAATAGATCACCCACGACCAATCTATCTTTGAGAATAGGCAGGACATTTAATAGATCACCCACGACCAATCTATCTTTGAAGAAACCTTCAATAAGGCTAAAACTAAACATTTCTAGACCCATGTTTATATTAACTTTTCTTCATTTTTAGTCGATAAGAATACGCCCCTAGAGTATTTGACACCATTTAAAATACATCCTGTACATCGCAAGCCCATTGGTGGTGGTAATTAAAAAACAATAGACCTAGAAAACTTAAACTTGAAATATGTACATTAGTAAATTTGAGGGTGTTAAGCTCTGGGTATTTTTTTTAACTTACATAATATAATATAATTATTACCGTACCGTAAAGACTTGAATTGTATAATCACAGGTTTGTGATGTTAATAAGGTATACATAGCTGCTATAAGTACTGTGCAGTTTAACACAATAGTGATTCGTTTTTTGGTGACATTTTTCACCAATAAAAATGGCAGCCTTAAAGCCAAAGACTGAGCTAGCTTTATTAGGATAATGCTGGGCACTTTCACCTAGTAGTATGTACACTAAGTATTTGACACCAAATACCAACATTAGAACAAATTTAATAAACCCTTCCTGCAATTATTTAATTATTTTTATATTATGAACTAGTACAAAAACAATATTCCTCCCCCTTAAACTAGACCAAATGCATTATATAAAATACTCCATGGCATCAGTCCGTAATGTAGCCATACTGGCCGAGTGGCCGCCGTCTATTGCTGAAGATAGTGCCAACTTTTGCGGATTCTCTCTATAGTCAAACCAAAATAAAGTATTTTTTAGCACCCATTCTGGTTATACGCTTATGTAATAACTACGCTGATAGTTTTATTGATGAAGAAAGTTATATTTATAGATAATGTGCTCACATTTGCGTCAAAGTAGAGTGGAAAACCATTTTGGAAGAATCCACCCTCAGTACACCTGACCGAGAATCGAACCTCGATCTCCCCATCATCGGCATTCTAGTCTACTGGGATAGTGGTGCTTTAGACCACGCGGCCACCGGAGCAGTAATATCGTATTCTTTTCTGTAAATAAGCGTCCGTTAAGTCAAGCTCCTGTAGTTACCATGCAAAGCTTATAGAGGTAGTCATTTGTAAATTTACCGGCTTATACCTCAATTAATCAAAGGCAGACATGCATTCAATTGCACAAACATTCCACTCGAGGAAGCTTGAGCATTGAACCGGCGCAATAGGGCCCACTCGGGCACCGTGGGTGTATAAACAGACGGAATCATTACAATAACCATAATATACATACTAAGAGTACTCTGTAGTGAGAGGTAAGTTAACCTAGGAACATCATTTTGTGTTGGTCTTACATGCAAACTGTTTCAGCTATGATCGAGTTAAAGTTATAATTGTAGTTGTTGATGCGAGGATGAAATTATTTACAGCACCGAAACGTACTGCCCACACTAACTGTTCCCATTTAACTTCAATATTAACCACTTCAGTGGCCACGTGGCTTAAGGCGTTATTCTTAAAATATACTGGACTGCAAAGAATAAGGAGATTGGGGTTCTAATACCATTACGGTGTGCTAAGATTGTTACTTCCTAAAATGTTCTCCACTATCCCTCCACACAAATGCGGGTACATTTCCTCTAAATTCAACCTTCCTCATCCATAACACTTTAGCTTGTATAGTATAAAGATATTTGTTTGTATGTTCACGATAAAAAACAAGAACAGCTGAACCGATTTAGACAGGATTTTCACTAACTTATTCCTAATACGCTCAGAACTGACATAGGTAGTTTTTTTTTCTGTAAAAATACAATAAAATGGATGGTTTTTGAAAGATTTTGTCTTGAACACTTGATCAATGGCTATATTCTCCAATTGACAGGACCGGCTGGCTTCCCTTTTGCAGCCCTAAGCAAAGCATGTAAACACCACCCTCTTCTCTCAAGACATTAATAAAAACAAAAACCTCATGATTCGTGTATGTATATGAGAAAAATATAAAAGTACGTAAACAACAACTTGAAAATGAATTTTTCGGGCTTTACCTTTAGCGAACCATTCTACTTATTCTTTGAGCTCAAATGTTTCGGGTATTTTAGATTCGAGGAATTCTGGTAATCCGTCAACTTTTGTTCCGATGAACATAAGACATCCAACAAAAATGTAATCCTGATATCGTAATTCCTTGAAAACAAACTTTTTTGTTGTTTTGATGGAAGACTTGAAGAACCCTGTTTTCTACCGAGTTCTTATTTTTGTAGCACATAGATTGACCCAAAGTACGTAATGGGAAGGAGACGAAAGGTTGAGTGCAGACAACGATAGCGCCCCACTCTAGGGGATTATGGTTAATACCGTGGTTACAAGAGAGACAGGCAGGTTTATTTGCTGTAAGCTACAGTAGCCCTATGAGCTGACTTCTGACAGTCAACATTTATGTATATACCTAAATTTTGACTGTCAGAAGTGACAGCTGCTAAACATATGTTTTTGCAGATCATATGGTTCGGCGTAAGGACACATAATTTGGTCTGGACACTTTTCAAAGCCGGCAGCTGTCAGCTGTAAGCTGTTGTTCAGCACCAAAAAAGTCATGAGGCTACTGTATACCTACTACCGACAAACCATGGAGGATTGTGTCTATGACAACTTTACAAAACAGCTTCTTCCTGAAGTGCGGCGTTTGAGCGAAAGGACGATATGTCACCCAAAGAACTACTACAATAATTCAATGAAAATTTATTTGAAGCTTAATAATTTATCAATATAGATTATAAAGTTATAACTAATTAAATTATACCCGATGTCACCGTTGAAGCTGTGAAAGGTTATCTAGCACGGAAACAAAAAGAGGGTGAAGATAACTAGGACGGAGGTAAAGAAAGGGTCCCGGCGGTGAAGGAGGTGTTGGATGGTGTCAGGAGAGGGATAAGGTTTTTTGAGTGTATGTACAGTACAGTGTGGAATAGAGTGTAAGAAATTCACAAATTCTATAGAAGGATCTAGAACGTAAATCAATCCAAGCATTAGCACTACGCGGCTTGCAACAAAAATTGATTCTGTTTGTGATCTTTTATATATTTTTCCACTACTCCTATTACTTAAATTTAAGGGTTAAACAGATTTAGGTAAACTTCGGACATTATGAACAGAATATATTGAGTCAGTAGTGGTTCACTTTAAGTTTAGTTGACTTTATAATCATAGCTTGACGCCTTAAGCCTTGTGACCACTTGTACAAGGAATTTAAATCCAAGAAAATTAGAAAGGTGACCCTTTTCATGTATATTTAATGAGAGCCCAGGATATGTACCTTGGGCGTAGTTTTTAAAATCAAATATCCCGCGTCTGATGCCCTAAACTGCGTGACTATTGTGAAGTGTGTTTTTAAACCAAAGTAACAAAGCAATTTAAACTTTAAACAAAAGGTTAGGAAAATCTTTAGGGTGTATGTACCTTCGATTTTGTTTTACAACCATAGTGAGCCTTAATCTATCCGACACCTTAGCTTAGTCGGTAGCGTGTCTACTGAGCTAAGGGTCCCGGATTCGATTCCCGGCATGGCCAAAAAATATATAAGTGGGGAAATGTGGGTTTACCCTTTCACAGTGATGAATTAATGGCCGGGGACTGGATGTTGTGTCTGTTCTAGTCTTAAATTAGATTATAAGGCAGACAGGCNGATTCGATTCCCGGCATGGCCAAAAAATATATAAGTGGGGAAATGTGGGTTTACCCTTTCACAGTGATGAATTAATGGCCGGGGACTGGATGTTGTGTCTGTTCTAGTCTTAAATTAGATTATAAGGCAGACAGGCCTAGAAAGCTGGTAGTGGAAAAAATATATGGCTTAAATTATAAACTGACCCAAGGCTGGAAATAATAATGGATGTAAAAATAAGTGAGCTTGATGCATTAGATATTGTTACTAACTATTCGGGTACCTTGCTAAAGAACATAAACATATAAAGTTGAATCTTGGCATAACCTAGAGGTATTAATCGACGTGATTGCTTTGGTGCGGAATGATGTCTAACGAAGGACAGTGAGAATCTTAAACGTGGTTTAGTTACTTAGTTAAACTAGCGGATGTGCACCTCAGGCGTTTATACATATATATATGAAGATAGTGGGGAGTGAAGGAGGCTACATAATGATGATCTGCATAGCCTGTACTCATCACCAGACATTATTAGGGTAATAAAATCTCGCAGGTTACTGTGGGCAGGTCATGTAGAACCACATTTAACATATTGAATTGCAAACTCAATGGGAACAGACCACTGGGAAGACCCAGATGGAGATGGAAGGATAACATTTGGATAGACCTGAGAGAGATAGGGTGTAATGAGATAGGCTGAATATAACTAGCTCAAGATAGGGATAGGTGGCTTCTTTGGTGAGTGCGGCAATAAACTTTCGAGTTCCTAATACCATGGAGTCAGTAAGTAAATAATATTGCGAGTCTTACGCTTTAAACTGCGTAATCTCCTGCATGGGTGACTATAGAACCAATGCACATAAAAAACGGACATTTTGTATGAGTAATAAGATAATTACAAGATTGAAGACTAACTACAGGACCACAGGTTTGTGATGTTATCAATCATTGTTCACTGACATTATTTGGTGTCAAATATTGTAGTGACTGGATTTTCTACTGAAATTCTTCTCCTATATGAAATCTCAACTTTCAATCTAAGAAATATATTTTAAAAACACTAACTTCAAACGGACATCGCCAATGTTCTCCAGCTAGCTTATAACATATGCGTATAGCCCCAACAGGTAGTAATACGCGGTGACAAGATATATTACACTAATGGGATAAGGTTTGGAAAGGTAGAATTTAGAGGGAATATTCTCACATTTGAGGGGAAAAATATTTAGTTAAAACCATCCCTACCCAAAAGGGATTTTAATCTCAATCTCCCAATTACCAGCAAACTATACTTGCTGATCTTGGCCTACCAGCTTACTGGTACGACTTTGGATAAACTTGGAACGGAGTTAATCTGCTGGTGGATTTGTAGCCTCAAACCACTAAAATATTCTTCAACGAGCTTACAAATTTATGTTGTAGGGATTCAAAACATTACAGTTTGTTGTTGTACGTCTATGAAAATGAGTAGTTTCATCTAATCACTAATAATTTAATAATAAAACTAAAACTGCAAGGCTATCATTGGACTAGAAGCATTTTGAACACTTATACCCTCATCTTGGAACGAATCATATTTTTAAATAATAAACCTTGTATTAAATAATGCAGGACTTCTGAATATCTGTAACAAGTTTCGACGCTTAGGTAGGTGGATCCCTTAAGCTGTCTCCTAGATCATCAGAAATATATTATTAAGATCTTGAAGATTTTAGTTATCTAACTAATAGTTGGGATTGAGGAGAAGTAGCTTAGAGTAAATCTAAGGGGGAGACCACTTGGAAAAAACATTTTAAACCCATCCTAGGGTCATCTAAAAACAATATCTTATATAATCATTGAATAAATGTATTGATGCAATCTTTGTAAATAACCATTTAAAACGTTGCTATCATCATTTTAGTTACTAATAATTTTACGAGATGTTTGTAAAGAGGAAACTAGATCACTAGTTTAATATGTGAGATATTTGTGACATTTTTAGCAACTACTCTCTTTGATTCGTTTCTTGAATTAACTACCCATGATTTGGTTTTCCATTGAAGAGGAGCTCAGGGTTTGAATCCCGGCGGGACGTACAATTTTTTTTCCCAAATGCTTTCCCACTCTCTCCCCACGTAAATTTATGTGCGTTCCTTTAACAAATATGCTTTCCTTATCTATCTTTATTAACATAGATATTGAATGCAAATAGCCTGAACGCGTATTAAGATGTGGTAGATCTACCGTTTTTTTTAAAAAAAATAGGCTTATTGCCGTATTTTTTCCCTAACTTTTTATAAATCAAAATTTTTGGGGTATAAACCTTAATAATGTAAGTTTGGACGTTATCGATCCAAACAATGTTTTGTGGAACCCTTGCCAACACATAAATTGTATGATGGTAGCATATTCAAATTCCGTATTCATAGAGCCATAAATAAATGGCCATGTCATCACCCATTGGATAAAACGGGAAAGGAAACACTCCAAGCCCTCCAATACTTAGAGGAAATAACTTACTTTAAAACTAGAAAAGAAAGGCAAGAAAGAAATGACGCAAAGAGATGAGTTTGAGCGGAAAATCGAAGGCAAGGGACGAAAAAGTGTTTGTAAGAGGGTAGGAAATTCGGTGGATTAGAAGCAGTGAAGAGAAATTGTAAGAAAAACTTCAATAAATCAGACGAGGTGTCTGTACGGTTCTTGGAGAGGTGTGATGATAAACAATGCTTGCTCTACTTAACGTCGCACTAGCATCTGCCCAGAATATATCTTCCCAATACTCGTTAAGAATATCTGGAAAGGAGCCATGATAGTGCGCTAGAAGCATTGCTATAGCAACGTTTTCTATGCCATTTCAAAACAGAACAAATAAGTACATTTTATTTTATTTAATAACGTTTTTATTTTAAAGATTATAATAGTGGTTATGGGCAGGATTGTCAATTAAAGCACATGAGA
Organism: Timema bartmani; assembly: GCA_902151455.1. Taxonomy (NCBI): domain Eukaryota; kingdom Metazoa; phylum Arthropoda; class Insecta; order Phasmatodea; family Timematidae; genus Timema; species Timema bartmani. The sequence goes on from CABFWB010007601.1 coordinate 22,863, forward strand.
AGAATTTGTGGTGAGGTGTGCTCACATTAGCCGCGACTTTGACAGGTAGAAATTGTGTTGTATGATTGGTTGATTATTGACGTCAAGTGGTAGATATCATGAGATATAATTATTTGTCTGATTATTTCCAGAGCTATGCGTTGTATGATTCCCTGATTATTGACGAATGTAAATGACAAGTATTTCTTTCACTAAGTTACAATATTAAAGCGACTAGTCTGATTAAATAAGTATTATATTTTAGAGACATAATTACATATTTAGGGCACATAATAAATATTTTGAAAATTTTTGCAAAATATTTTTATTACGGACATAATAAATAATATTGACTCAAATAATAATATTGATTAATATGTTTGATGTTTTTACAATGTCTAAATAAACTATAATTTAATATATAAATTATTCATTAATTAAATTATATAGTATTGAAACCATTTATCTTATATTTTAAGGAGACTGTTGCCAAATTAGAGTGTATTTTGAAAAGCCATAACTTTATTATTAATGCTTATATTTTTAGTTTTATTATTAACTGACATTTTTAAGGGATTAATGCAAATCTCACAATATATTTGTACATAGACATCCAAACCTTAAAAATAAGGGCGTTTTGTTTGATTCGAGGAGTTGATAATTATATTGTAACCCGTTACTAAAAAAGGAGGGGTACAAATAGCAAAAAAAATAAGTTCAAAGGGGAAGCGGCAAAACTCAAACAAGGATAATAAGAGTGAGCAGTGTGAGTAATTTGCTTAGGATAATTCTTG
>CABFWB010007602.1:0-23634 GCA_902151455.1 Timema bartmani
CGATAATATTTTTGATTTGGTCGATGTGATAAAGCTATCACTTTTATTTGGATACTAAACCTAAAGTTTTTTGATTGGATGAAGGTAGCCCTGTCCGATTACCTAGAATAAACCAAAAACATTGGTTCATGAAACACTGAACTTGAGTACGGATTTGCTTAGCTTAGACCAATTGAAAGTAGTGACTATTGAGCATACTGTGATTTATGGCGTGTACAGAAAGAAAGCAGGTTTCCTGTGTCAGCTCATTATGAGAGTGTGTTTACAGATGGTACCGTTCATATTGAAAGCAGGTTCACACTGGTACCTAGCACCGACAAGTTTACCGGAATGAACATTTCATTCTTTTTTAGTTGTCGGCACCGACAAATGTGTTCAAGAGACATGGTAGATATTGAAAGTTTAAATACTTGTGTTCAGCCCAGATGCCCTATGTATGTATATACTGTATATATTCGCATACTGTATATATCTACTGTTTTGTATACTGTTTATGTATTTGATAAAACTTGTTCAACTGTAATTTAAAATTTGGGAAAATAAACTATCTCCCCGCCAACCTTTGCGTATTCTACCGCTTAGTCCCAATTTTCGCTAATGAAATAAATGTTGTAAAATAATATTTAATTCTTTAAGCTAAATTGACTGGTCTTTCCGTAGGTTGCTTATGTTCCTCTGTTTGATTGGAATCAACAGACACTTCAGTTGGATTTTGCTCAAAGCCTTCTCTATCTAAAATATAATAGTGTATTGAAAATCTGTCTGGCTTTAGATCATTAAATAAATGGTAATTTTCACCATCTTTCCTACCACGATTTATTGGATGCATACCAGTTTTGTTTTCTTTTCAATTTTGGATGAACACAAACAATCAGTAAAAACTCTTCATCAGATGATGAACTGTACATCTTGACGGCGGGAGTAACAGACAACTGGCAGGTTTTTAGGCTTTTGTCTGCGTCCTCTGTGTACACCTACACTCGCTGGACTTCAGTGCTGGAAACAGGTAAGCAGTTAACCTGCTTTCTTTCTGCATGCGCACCTTGATTAGGACTGTGTGATTTATTTATTTTTATTTGAGAATTCATTTTGTAGTTTAGATGAATCAAAGTCACAGACCATTGTATTTAGTGTGTGGCCTGACTGCGGTTGATACTTTCTCACTGACTAAGGCAGCCGCCTTAAGGGCTGTCATATTTGTATTCCCGGGTTGCTTGCAGTGTGCCAGTCCACTCTTGTTTCTGAGCCATATTTAAGTTAACCTGTTTGCTCATTAACACTCCATTTTGGTGTGAGTCAATGTTTATTTGGTTAAGTTTTAAGAATCTTACTGAATTTAGTTTTTAAAAGTAAATTTTTATTTTCCAACTTAAAGATTTTTAGCCACGTAGGTAATTAGCATAACATATTATTCTACAAATCATTATAATCACTACAGTATGTAGAATATAATACAATATTAAATTTGCAAGCAACTTGCTTTCAATTTGTCGGAGGTCTACCGTCCCCGGTTATTATCTGGGCGGACATGAATGCGCACCATGTGTTATGGGGCTTCCCTTACATATATCGTTGTGAGATAAAGGTCCATGAAACTTTAGCGGTGTTACCTCTTGTTATATTAAATACAGGGAAGTTAACGCGACTTAACAGACCTCCGTATCCTAGCACGTGCCCAGATGTTACTTTTGCATCCCCAATTTTGCACCATACTTAACTTGGGATACGATTGGTGACTCTATGGGCAGTGATCAATTGCCAATTATTTTGAAAATAGACGCTCAGGTCCCATGTAATAGTAAATTGGACTCAAGATCAGCCTGTACTAGGAGCGGAAGGATAATTCGTGCTCAAAAGCATTTAATGGATTATGATCTGTCAGATTCAGGTTTGAGTGAGGTTTTGGGACAGGATTAATTACTCTGTACAATACGTGGTTTGTTATTATTTTGTTGAAGTTGTATTATGTTTTATTTATTTTTTTAATCTAATTTGTAAATACTTAAAACACAAATTGAGGGAAGGTGTAAGATATTTGGTGTCTACTATGTGGCAACACTGGACAGCAGCGGTTTATGTACGATGATCTGTGCAATATTATATAATCTGTGTGTATTATGGGCGGAGGCCTACGGTGTATATAGAAGCTTAATAAAAGTTTACCGATAACACCACTTATGTTATCTTTACTTATTAGTTACTAACACAATACAACAATAACACTTATTACATTTAAAATATGACTGAAGGATTATTTATGTATCAATTGGTTGCATTTTAAATAATAATCAGGTGGTAAAATATAGAAATAATGAAGAAAATAATAAATAAAATTATTGCCCTTTTACTATAGATCAGGAATGTGAGTATAGTACAAATATTTGTTTCTTTCATTTATTTTTATTCTACCAGTAAACATTTAAAAAAAACTTTTATATAATATGTGTAGCCTTATTTATCAACAATATTCTAAACAATAAACACAGTGAAACAAAAAGTCTAGGATTAAATGTTAGCCTACGGTTCAAGCCAACTAGTTTTCAAAAACATTATTTTAAAACCATAACTTCCCTCTTCACTTAAAAAATCAAGCAAAGACTTTTAAGTCACTGATTTTGTTTTTCTTTAGATCTACATCTTCAGTTATACACTCAATTTTTAAAGTCTGAACCACGTTTCATAATGGCCTTCAAGGCCGTAGCCAGCCAATAATTTCAGGGGGGGTTTGGTGGGCCCATCCTCCAATTGACGGAGGCTAGAAAAAATTCTAAATAAAAAACTGTTCTAGAAGCTATCTGAAGTGTTTTTTATGGCAACACTACCCCCAACTATCGGAGGCTAGAACAAATTCTAATTATTAAACGGCTCTAGAAGCTATCTGAAATTTTTTTTTATGACAATATAACACCATAACTGCCGAAGGCTAGAAAAAATTCTAAATAATAAACACCTCTGGAAGCTCTCTGAAGTGCTTTTTATGGTAACATAGCCCCCTAATTTGTACTTGTACCTTAATTTTGATATTGTTTGAAACATAAATAAAGCCATATATATTTTGTTCATAAAATTTCGGGGGGGGAGGGGGGGGTTTGAACCCCGAAAACCCCCCCCTGACTACGGCCTTGGTAAAATAACTTTAGGGTAAGTTTGTGAAGCTAAAACACAATTTTTAATGTAATTTACTATTGTATACTTCCGTATCACCCACTTTACACCTATGGTTAGTGAATATTTCAGCATAAATGGTTCGAGTATTGTGTCCCAATTTTTCTTTAGTGAAATGTTTGTGTGGGTAACTTCAAATGGTCCTGGGTTTTTCTGCACACTTTCAGTACCATTATTATTTTATTAACATAATCTTTTGCAAGTTGTGAGCCGAATCATGTTCTATGGAAAAAGGGAACTATTCTCTGTTAACAAAATCAGCTATTTCTCAACCAATAATAAAGATATTGAGTTCAAACACTAGCATGTAGAGCACAGCACTAGCAACCAAATGAAACACTACCAAAAAAGAGCAATTATAAACTTTTGCTCTTTTTACACCTAACTCCTCAATTATATTACATACTTTTCATTAATTAATGTGGTAACACTTAGACAACGTTATTTTGTACAACCGACTGCTAATTTCCTTCTAAATATGAATATGTCAGTGTAGGTAAAGATAAATATCTTCTTGGTTATTCCGTAGATGATATTCGTAGTTAGCTAGGGCTAGGCTATGCGATTTTAAACTAGATTGAACACAAGAAACTGGCATCGGAAGGGATTCAAATACAAATGTTCCTGGTTGGTTGAAGTAAATGTCTTCAGAACCAGTGAAGAAAAAAAAAATTCAATTTAATAAATTAAATAACATTGACTTATTTTATCTATTTTTATTGAATTGTGTTTCTAATAATAAAGTATTGCAGAAAATTATAGACCGTAACATATGGCCGTAATTAAATTATGAATTAGATTAGAAGCAGCTGGACTTTGTATGAATCTTAAGACTATATAAGGTAAAAACTTATCTTTTTTTTAATGGATTGTCCTCAATCACAGCCTAAAAAAACAAAAATATCCAAAGCAACAAATAACATGACCCAATGTGTAATATTTTTACTGTGGGATATCACATTAGTGCAGTTGGTCTCTTGTGGATGGTAGAATAAAGGGGTTTGAGACTGAGAGTGTTGCGGTGAAAATAGTGAGTATTTTACACTTACTATATGTGGTATTTGAGAATAAAAAGAAGAAGGAAAAGAAACCGGGTGTCTACTGGCAAAGGTTGGCAGCCTGACGCAAGCGAAAAGACGGTGAAAGGCGTGGAGGAAACTTGTCCCTTGTAATGGCCGAGCTTATGGGTGTTAAACTTTGCTTTAGCCGGAGGATTATCCATATATAAATGTTGCATTCTGTGAAGGATAAAACATAAATGGCGACGAGGATAGTAGTGGAAATTGCGTGAACGATATACGACTATTCGCGAGTGGTTGTAGTCTGCATTTATGAGAAAAACGTGCAGTTTTTTTATTTAGTGTGAAAGCATGCTAGGTGGTATTTTTCATTAATAATATGCGCGTTACGGGATATAGCTATTTTTGAAAATTCTTTTTAAACATGTCGTCCTTTAGATTTGAACATTTTGAAGGAGAGGTGGAGCCGTTGGACAACTACCAAGAAAGGCTCTAACTGGCATTTTTAGTTAATAAAACTGAGGAGGTGGAGAAGGTGCCACTTTTATTAACTAGAGTAGGGCCTAAAACATACGGGCTTCTTAAAAACCTGTTGATGACCAAAAGCACCTAAAGACAAAAGTTATGAGTAAATAGTTAGGGTGCTAAAGAGTCATTTTAGTTCACCGAAATCTGTGGTGTCGGAGAGGATGGTGTTCAACCAGCGTCCGCAAGCAGAGTTTGAAACAGTAGCTTAATATGGAGTGGAAATAAAAAGACTAGCAGCGTCCTGTGATTTTGGAGCATTTCTCAAGGATGCTGTGGTAAAAAATATATAATATTGTCTTCATAATCCCTTTTACACAACAAAAAAAAGGTAACGTCAAGATGTATAAAATTAGGTGTATTGGGTGCCACTCCTAGGAACTAGGAGAAAGAATAATAAAAAAATAAATAGATAAAAACTTCATCTCGACTAACTTTGACAGAGGCACGATGACTCTTAATACTCGAGACCCCTGGGTGTGCTCAGGAGCGTTTATCTGGATATTACAAGGTTAAAGATAATGGCAGTACCTTACTTACAACAATGGTGTGCTGTAAGTCCCTACAAGAGTTGAAAGAATACTTAAAATAAAACATGAACAATTGAAATAAAATGGATCATTGAATGAAATGTACTGATTTTAAATTACAGTAAAAAAAACAATTATTGAAATTTATGTGTGCTATTATTATTGTTTCCTTGTTGCCACATTCCAATCCTACCTATGGGATTCCAAGTAAATACAATTCTAACATGACAAAATAAAAAAATAAAACATATTGTATTACATCCATTCTTAAACAAAATGTATCAATTAAAATAATCATCTCTGAACATGGTTAAATTTAGGAGTTTGTAATAAAAGAGCAAAAGAGAAAAAAATATATAGGCTAAGCATATAATATGATAAATGGAGTTGTGAGTAAATCAACAAAATAAATATTTAGTATTGTTAAAAAAAATCAATGGCAGTAATATTTTTACATAAAATAAAATATTGGATTTAATAAAGTTTTTGAATATATTTAGTTATTTTTTGAAAGTTTTATATTGTTCCTGGATGCTTGATGATAAAAGAAGATAAATATATATATATATAAATGAAGCTTTGGCTAGATCTATAAATATATATATATATATATATATTTATAAATGAAGATTTGGCTAGATCTCACCACGAAAAATATGCTGTGTTGAAACAGCACAAATGTAAGAAATTGGTTTCCTCTTCTTAATTACAAATGATCCACAATTTCCAAATACCAATAGGCTCTAGTTCTTCCTTGGACACTCAGCTTTCCATTGATATATTAATATCACATTTTTGAAACAGATTTCCACTTTTAAAATAAATTTATCAAGGAACCACACAAATTTGGTTCCATACTTTAAGAACGCCGAAATAGAAGACCCTAATCTTCTTCAAAAATTGTTCCAAGAATCAAATTTAAAAATGCTCTATATTCTTCCAAGTCCAAAGAGAAAACTAATAAATTAAAACAAAAGATAAAATGTTGGCTATGGACTAGAGATGAATATAAAATAAAAATGCAAATTTAATATGAATATTGAAATATATGTCAATGAATATGAACAATGTTTCTTAAAAGAATTAAAATGTTTATATCCATCTGTCAAAATTGAAACGCGCGCTAGTTTGGAGGTATTTACCTCACGTTTTCTTTTTCTTTTACAATCGCGAGACCCATCACTCACTTGTTTATCATATCTGCGCATGCGTTGAAATAAATCATGGCCGACATATAAAATAAATAAAGAAAAGTCAACAAACTTCTTAGAAGGAAATTAATATGTTTAATAAAAGGTAAGTGTTCTTCCTTAGGTCAAAATTAATTATTTAAATTATTTAAAACCGTGTTAGACGTTCTTCCTTCCGTCCTTTTATTTTTTTGAATGGATGTAAATAGTATTATTTTTCACGCAGGCAACACAGCGTGTTAAGCTGCGGCCGATCTTTGAAGTGCATAATTTCAAACGAAAATAAATTGGAAATTATTTACAAAGATTAGAAAAATATAGGGAAATACATGGTAGGGTGGCAAATAACGTTACAATGCATTACGTGATCGGTTGATAAGTAGTCTATGGGACAGATCTATTCAATGCCAGTTAGCTATAGAAAAGATTCTCACATTTGATGAGGCGTGTGAAATGGCAGGGCGTTTAGATTTAGCCAACGACCCGCTTAAGACCTTTCATAAAGTGGAGCCTCATTCTGTGAATTTTGTTGGGAAGAGAGGAAAGGGCAGGCAAATGTGTAAAAGTACCGGAAAGAATCTGGGATTGCAGGGGAAGAGGTCGTGTTTTAGGTGTAACAGTCCTTTGCATTTGGCTGCGGAGTGTCCTTTGAAAAATAACAAATGTTACACATGTGGCAAGTTAGGACATATAGCTACGACGTGTAGATTAAAGAAAGAAAAGAATAGGCCTAAACTTAAAAAAGTTAATGAGTTAGAATTGTGTCATGTGGAAGATATGAGGGACAGTGATGCACAGTGGGTAACAATAGTGAAAGTGGATGGTAAGCCAGTAGAAATGGTGATTGGCACTGGTTGTCCATGCACCTTGATGCCAGAAAGTGTGTATAAAAAAAAGCATTAGGATGAAAACTCTAAGACCACCGTCAGTGGGTCTGAGTTCATACTCGGGTCATGTTCTAGATCTGAAAGGAGAATTTAGGGCCGAATTAATGCATGGATCCTCCAAGATGAAGTTGCTAATCTTAGTAGTTTCCTTTAATCAGAAAGGAGCTCCGACATTGTTGGGGAAAAATTGGTTACATTTGTTGAAATTCGACTGGCAGTCAGAATTTAGGTATGTTGGGAACATGCTACAGGACCGATCAAGTCTGGTGAAATCACTCATTTCTAAATATGCAAAGGTGTTTGACGGGCCTATGGGGGCTATTAAGAGAATAACAGTAGATGTGGGTATAAAAGAAGGAGCCACGCCTATATTTTGTAAAGCGAGAACAGTGCCTTACGCTTTGCAGAATGCGGTGGAGGAAGAATTAAAGTTGATACGTGATGAGGGAATAATGTATTCCGTTCAACATAGTCAATGGGCTACACCGTTAGTGTGTGTATCTAAGGAAAATTGAAAAGTAAGGTTATGCGGGGATTTTAAAGTTACGCTGAGTAAATTTGTGGAAGACGAACACTATCCGTTGCCCACGATGGAGAGTATTTTTGAAAAGCTATCTAGGGGAAAGACATTTAGCAAGATTGATTTGTCAAAGGGGTACTTACAGTTGCAGGTTAGTGAAGCGTCTCAACCTTTACTAACTGTGAATACGCATGTAGGATTGTTCAGATTCCGCAGACTAAGTCCAGGTATAAAGAGTGCGTGTTCTCTTTTTCAGTCTGTCATGGACCGAATTTTGTTAAGGCTAGAGAAAACCTTTTGTTATATTAATGATATAATAGTAGTATCAGGTACCGTGGAAGAGGCCATGAAACGTACAAATGAGGTGCTTCAGAAATTAAGGGATTATGGGGTGAAAGTAAACAAGGATAAATGTGTTTTTATGGCAGATGAGATTACCTATCTTGGTCATCACATTGATGCGAGGGGAATTTATTCAACCAAGGAAAGGGTGAAGGACATATTAGGGGCAGCAGCGCCAAAAGATGTGACACAGCTGAGGGGATTCCTAGGACTTTTGCAATTTATGGAAAATTCTTACCAAACTTATCAACAGAGTTGAGTCCTTTGTATAAATTGTTGGAGTCTGGCAGGAAGTGTAAATGAGACCAAGAAGAGCGACAAGTGTTTGAGAAAAGTAAAAGGTTACTAGTGGAAAGTGACACAGTGGTGCCATTCGACTCTTATTTGCCCATTAAGATAACTTGCGATGCTTCCAGTAAGGGTCTTAGGAGTGTGATGAGTTATGTGTTCCCAGATGGTTCCACTCGACCTGTATATTTGAAATCCAGGACATTATCAAAACTGATTAGTTTTTTCTTTAAATAAGTTGATGTAGCCTAATATAAACGATGATTTTTGAAGGAAGCTTGCTTGTAAAGCTTTATCTCTTACCAGAATCCTACCCTATAATTGTGTTTATACCTCAGTTTTAGCTTATGTGGTGCTGACTGACAGTTCACAGCTGACTTCTGACAGTCAACATTTAGGTATATACCTAAATTTTGAATGTCAGAAGTGACAACTGCTAAAGACATGTTTTTTGCAGATCATATGGTGCGGCTTAGGGATACATAATTTGGTCTGGTAGCTTTTCAAAGCCGTCAGAAGTCAGCTGTGAACTGTCAGTCAGCACCACATAAGCTAAAACTGAGGTATAGGTAGGATAAAAGACCTTCCAGAAGGAAATTTCTACTTCCGTTATAATGGCCGTTTATCCTACCGAAATATTATATATATATTATAGTATTCTGGTACGAAATAAAGCCGTACAAATTGGGATTTCTACTAAAATCAGGGTTTAGTAGATACAGTGCTTCCTACAGCCCATAACCTAAATTATCTTTTAAAAGTAAGACTTCTACACATAGCATGTCATTCAAACAAATGTAATACAGTTTTTAGCTAACTTGTTTCATTATAGTTATCAAACTTTCAACAAAATATGGTTTACTAAAAGCAATATACAAGATATGAGCCAACTTTTTTAAAAAAAATTGTAATATAAAAACTTTCTACAAGCCTATAACCTAAGTGATAGTTTGAATGTATGGCAACTACACAAAGTTTGTCATTCAAACAAATGTAATCAAGTTTTAAGATACCTTATTCATTATATTTATCGAACTTTCAATATAATATGGTTTCTGAAACCAATATACAAGCTAATAACAAACTTTAAATATAAGTGAAGCCTTCGCAGACTATAAACAACATTGATGATAACTACATATTTAAAGATTTTATTCATATTTGTTCAGTATTACCTGTAAAACTGAATTATATATCCTTTAATGCAAATGTTTCTTCAGGAAAGTGTGCTATAATACTTCACTATTTTCAAACAATAACACTTTTATTCATAAGAGACATATTTTCGCATAAGAAGTAAGAACGTTGAAAGAAACCGTTAAATCTGTCACCCCACAGTGTAGCAGACGATTAACTTGAATGCCACGCTTTTGTCCTTATCAATGTGTATGTGTATGTCCATCCAGTTATATTATAGAGATCAATGGTACTATCAAAGCTTCAATAATTGAATTTTTCTAAAAGATAACCTACCATGATTTGAAAATCACGCTAAATCAATCTTGTCTTTTACATCAATTCAAGAACAAGTCCAGCGTGATGCCAACGTAACAGTTATTAGTTCTACCGTTCTCAAAGTAAAGCGTCCCGTAGTTTTAAATAGTTCTCCTCCCAAACACTTGATAGCATTGATAGAATCATTTTGAATTCCTTGCTCATGTTTCTGAATGTACTCGTCTGTGGATAGTATGCGTGGCGTTTTTTCCGATAAAAAAAATACAAGTACACAAACACATTGCCGGTGTTTCCAGATCACATGTTTTACATTTAACGAAGTGTGATGTGTATTTGTGTTGTAATGGTTCACATGTGATAGCTAATGTTTTACATACTCTAGCAATATTTATTTATATGGTTTTTCACATGCGATAGGCGTGGTATAGTATTTGAAGTTAAATCAAATCATGAAGTTTTATTTTGTTAACACCTGTTTTCATTACGTTATAGTTTTAATTTCCTGTGTTCTGACCGAAGTTCTTGGCCTAGGAGAAGTAATTTATGCTATTAATAGTGGTGGAGAGGCCCACACGGACAGTCACGGGGTAAAGTTCGAGAAGGATCCTTTACATGGTAAGGTTGGCACAGCTTCAGACTACGGGAAACAGCTCCTGATTGGACGTGTGCCTCCTGCAGACCAACTGTTATATCAGACAGAACGATATCATCATAGCACCTTTGGCTACGATATACCTATCAATGAAGATGGAGAATATGTTATGATCCTCAAGTTCTGTGAAGTGTACTTCAATGCGCCGAACATGAAGGTTAGGCTAATATACTTTCCCCTTCATATAGAGCATTAAGATTATGGTAAGGGATAGGAGACTGAGTTTGTAATTAAATACATCCTAACCAATTGGTTAATTGAATGGGTAGTAAGTTGCAATGCTAAAAAACAATAAGATGTGATTATATAGGTCTCCTGTAATTGGCCAGAAACACTGGGTTGCACCTGCAGTTGTAAGCCGTGTTTTGTTTATCTGTTTAATTTTTACCAACCAGAAGTATAAACACAATTGCAAGTGGGTGCGAAAATATCATCTTAACTAATGTAATTGATTCCTGCCATAGACGATTTGTGAAATGTGGGTTACACCTTTCAAAATGATGAATTAACGGCTGGGGGCTGGATGTTGTGTCTGTTCTAGATTTAAGTTATATAAGTTGTGTGCTGATATAATCAGTCGATTCAGAAAGTGCTCACGTTAAATAGATAGGCCTACCTCAAATAAATTAAAATGAAACAACCCTTTACCATGCTTGGTTATTGGATGTGAAGTGTTTGCTATTTAAAAGAAAAATATTAGTTTATTGACTGGTAAAATTAGTTTGTCTGGCGGTATTTAGTTTATTTAGGCCTAATATTTGACTGTGTATCAGGCCCATTAAATATATTGGTAATTTGTTCCCTTCATGATTAGTTAAAATAGTTTCTTACCTTCAGAGTAGTCCATGTGTGGATACACAGTTGCATTGAAGGGCATTGATTTAGTAAAAATGGCCTTGTAAAATCAGAATGCAACCCAACGAGTCATCAGTAACTACATATACACAACCTAACACTTTTTTCTTACAATTTTTATCCTCCATGTAACACCAAGTTGACATTTAGCTTGACCCCTCCCTGGTTCCAACCTGAGTTACATAACTTTTCACAGCAAGAGTGAATGCCATTATTTCCTAGCCAAGCTTTTGTGACACTAAAAGAGTGACTCACATTTAAAAACATTCAGAATACGTTTTAAATCCTGAATATAAATTATTTCAAAGAATTTTTTAACAATGCCAACTTTATTATTTTTATTTATGAGCTACCTAAGTTATATTAATCTTTCGACATTATAATTAAAGTAGAAGATGATGTGTGTTACATCACACTATGATGTACCCCCCTCAACTCCATGTAACACCATGTAGACATTATAGCTCCCCAATGTAGCACCATGTAGACACTATAACTCCCCCATGTAGCACCATGTAGACACTATAACTCCCCCCATGTAGCACCATTTAGACACTATAACTCCCCCCATGTAGCACCATGTAGACATTAGAGCTCCCCAATGTAGCACCATATAGATACTATAACTCCCCCCATGTAGCACCATGTAGACACTATAACTCCCCCCATGTAGAACCATGTAGACACTATAACTCCCCCCATGTATAACCATGTAGACACTATAACTCCCCCCTCTCAACAGCATTGCCTGGTTGTCAAATGATCCCTAATCTGAGATCTAGCAATGAATCTGAGCTGCAAAGCTGACACTGCTCTGTATTGACGATCATGTTTCCTGTCTACCAGAGCTCATCAACCTGACCCCTCATTTTGTTGATTGTTTTCAGGTGTTTGACGTTGTGTTGAACGGGGACCATACTATAGTCCCCGACTTGGACATATTTGAGAGAGTTGGTCGAGGCGTTGCCCATGACGAGTACATTCCATTCAGTGTGAGCAAGGGTCGCCTCTATTACAATGAGGAGGAGTCCGACATCCGAGGAGGGAGGATACGGGTGGAATTCATCAAGGTCCACTTAACTCTCATCACTTTTATAACTGGGAACATTCTCCTTCATTCCACTATTTCACAATATCATTCATTTTGACTACAAATCCTGATTAGTAGATTTGAATCCCGATCTTGGTAAACATGTCGGCCTAAACTTGAGAGATTTCATTCCAGAAATAGTAAATGAACGTTAACATTTGTTACGATAATATGATGCTCATTGAAGGGTTAGATTAATGATAATGGTTGTCAAGTTTTTACTATAAATTACTCCATTCGTTTGTAAACAACAAAACCTAATCCCACAGAAACTTATCATAATGTTGTTGTTTTTTATAACTCCCATGCAACTGAAAACATCAGCTCTCACCAATCTGTTTGTCAGGAGAGTTTTTATCAGTGACAATGTAGGGCTGGTAGTGGCTGCCAGTGAATATTGTGATGCCTGTAGCCAAGCTACGTGTCGGGTGAAGCCTTTTAGACTTGGCAAGCACCGATGATAGTAAACATTGGTAACATGTTACTATATTATTATTGTTTCTGATAATAGGCTATATATCAAAAGTGGCAGCTTCAGATCACATCACGTAATGTACCATGTAGCACCATGAAAACTGAAATATATATCTAGTAATGTTTCTTCTTATGAAAATTGGGCAGTATCTTTGCCGGTCAAGGGAAATGTCAAACATAGAACAAAGAAAATGTTAGCTTTCACTTTGTGTATATGGTCTGATCTCGGCTGAAGAATCATGACTGCTTACTGTCCCATAGCTTCGTAGTTCACTTCAAGATGGTGAACTATTTCAACAAGTTACAGTTAAAAGAATTGCTTAATTCAAACGATGCATCTTTAGATTGCAATTTAAAAAATGTAGGCCTACTTTATAAAGTGCATATGAAACTCTTAGTATCACCTTTAACCAAGCTGAATTATCACCAGTGGTTGCATGACCTAAGCAGTCAGATTTATGATAGGCTGAGTTGCAGGGTTATCAAATACATTTGTTTCACTTCATTCATCATGTGGTTCATGTTGTGTTCATGTTAATTGCTTTTGTTTATTTCAGGGCTACCGAGACAATCCTAAAGTCAACGCAATTTGTGTTGTTAAAGGACGACTGCAAGGTATGTTTTATAAGCTTCCTTTACACCCTATGTTCTATTAACAGTGAGTATAATGAAATATTATCTTTACACAGACATCACTGTACAGTGTTACAAATGTCCTCATTCTAGCTAAGGCAATGTGACGTCACAGTCTGTACAGTGTGGTCATTGAAGCTAAAGCCTTCTGAAATCACTGTATGTACAGTGTTACAGTGTGGTCATTCTAGCTAAGGACTTGTGACATCACTGTCTTTATAGTGCTACATTGCGGTCTGGCCAAGGTATTGTGTCACTGTATGTACATTGCAGTCATTGTAGCTAAAGCCTTGTGACTCGCTGCCTGCACAGTGCTACATTGCGGTCATTCTAGCTAAAGTATTGTGACATCACTGAATCGAGCTGAGCTCTGAGGGAATGACCTTGTCTAACCTAAGACCGTGTCCTGCTTGTTCAGAAGTTCCTAAACTCCCGGCCATGCCGACAGAACCAGAGGTGGAGGAGTATCACGAGGAAGTTGAGGACAAGAAGTCCAGCAAGAACCGTCGACCGAGTGGGCCACGAACCCCTGACCCCTACTCGGTTGATGACACCTCCATCATGCTACCAGTTTTTGTGGCCATTGGAGCCTTCATTCCGGTACTGTTCTGCCTGTGCAAGCTGTGATCCCAGTGACTCACTCAGTCTTGCCACTAATATGACTCGCTCTCACCACGAATATGACTGACTATTGAAGCCTTCATCTCGGTACTGTTCTGCCAGTGCAAGCTGTGATCCCAGTGACTTGCTCTCTCATCGTTACAACCATTGGTGAGGGGTGTGAGAAATATACCTTTCACCAATTAATAAGTTACAAAGCTTCATCAGAAAAATAATTGTCATTTAAAATTAACTTTTATTTTTAATTCCTATAGCTTTCTGCCAACACGACAACTATTATTAACATAGGAATCAATTTTTTTTGGTACCGCATCTTACTTCCTGTTCAGGTTATATGCTAATCTGTACTAATTGAATCGTGTGTTGTACAAATAGCATGATTTATCAATTTAGTACAAAAATTTGTTAAACATTATCAAAAATTATGTTTGGTAAAATTAAACTAATATCAAACAGATGTAAAAATAAAACAAAATATTGTTTATCAACATAAAACAATAACAAAAATATTCTAGCTTCGATTCATCTAGGGTTTCATCTGGCTTTGCTTTAAAACGAAAAAGTGGACTTTGCACACCCTTTTTTAAAATGGTATATCAGGTAGTTTAATGTGAGCCTTACAGTTTAAATTTTATTTTGCAATTGTTTCATTGCCTAAAGGCACTGTGCTACTACAATTTCCAGCTACTTCTATGTCACATTGTGCTAAGGTAGCGCTGATTAGTAGCGGCGAGTACAGCAAAGCACATGGTTGTGTAGATTGGATTTCAACATAAAATAAATACAGCAGAAGCTGATACAACCATGTGGTGGTAAATAACATCCGCTACTGCACTGTGATTCCACTGTCATACTGGATGACTAGAGTGCTACTCGCTAGCAGCGAGTGAGTCACGTGACCCTCAATGTCGGCTACTGGTTAGTAAGTAGCGCCAAAAGTTGGAACACATCCAACTTCATAACTACTGCTTTTTCACTCATCGGTGAGCACTAATAGCCGCTATTTTTATGTTGAACTAGGCTACTTATAGCACAGTGTGACACAACCTTATGAAACACCATTAAAATTAATGATTTATCTAAAATAACGTATAATGGGTTTTATGTACTTTTTTTAATACCCTGATAGGTAGTAAGCTTAACCTGACAGGTTACACTATGGTGTAGTTTATAAGATAGTCATAGTGTGATCATTCAGGGCAAGACTGCTACCTCTAAGGGTGAACGGACACATTCACCGTCCCATAACTGTGCGCTCTGAACTTGTTGAGAGAGCAAGTGCGCTTGTTAAATGAGTGTTTGAAAAGTAACTTCTTATTTTGTTTGTTGTTTTATAATATTTATTTGTTGTTTATTCTAGATGAAACGGTGTGTGAGTATTAAGTTCAATTTTTATTGAAAATGTTTAATGGCTTGAACTACTTTTAAAGACTATTTATAAACAGATCATATCGAAGGTGATACTAAGGACTTTAGTGCTTGAATTGTTGGCGTTCTGTTTGTTTATAGTATTTGGTCATATGTGGATGTGTGTTTTATAGCAGGCCTAACTCATCTTTGCCTGAAGTCATCAAGTGTTTGATTTTCATATTTCAACTAAGTACCAACCTAAAGAATGTTGCTATTATTTATTAGAATAACAAACTTGAAATCAAAACCAACTTCAAATTAGCAATTTTGATAAATAAATAATTTTTTAAAGTAAAATTTTCACATAAAGTTAGGCTGATAATGTTTTATCTTTGTATTTTATTGTTTCATTGTTCTGTTTAAAAAACTTGTTCCAACAGTATTTTACCACTTGCTGCGATATTGGTCGCTTTTGCATTCTTATTTTCTGTCTTGTAACAAATATTGGATAAGACTCGTGACTAAATCTTTGTTTAGTGGAGATAACAACAAATGTTCCATTGAGCTATTTCAAGGTAAGTTTGGATACAGAAAAATTTGCTGTCTTCTTTGTGTCTGCTGAATATTGGACAGAAGATAGAGGGCGAAAATTGGAGAAGGGTAGGGTGCAAGGTTTAAAAAACTTTGAATTTGCTTTTAATATTAGTTGCCCTCAACTTTGCTTTGGAAAAACTAATATCGGTTTAGACAACTACAAAACTAATTGTTGTAATTTCCCGTGCATTTGCTCATTAGTAATGCTGTGAGCAGGTCTGTTGTAGGCCTTGGGAGAGCCTAGGCCTTGAGGGCTCTGGCACTTACTTGGACAGTAGGTAGTGCCTGAGCTAGACAGGGGTGCCTCAACTAGTACGCACTAGTAGTGCCTGAGCTAGACAGGAGTGCCTCAACTAGTACACACTAGTAGTTGAGCTTTTACCTCTTCACCCGCAATGGACGTGATCCCACTCTGGTCGATGAGCGGGAACAGCTCTAAATACCACCTGGAGAGAGTGGTGCCCAATGTTGATCCAACCAGTGAGTGACTGGTAGGGGAGGTCGACTTTGTCTCATTCCTGGGTATCAGGCCTGATCCCTATCACCCCTCCTCTAGTGAGAGGGCGTAATTTTGGGTACTCCGAGAAATTGCCCTAGGACATACACATATATTTTCCCCCTAAATAAAATATTCTAATTTGAATTCTCTACAGGAATATCTCAAATAATTCAATCGGGCTTTGATTCGAATAGAAACATTGGACTTGGCACACCCTGAACACCCAACTTAGGCATGTAATACAGCTTGAACCAGTCACCATATTTTAAAAAATGCAACAAAACTTGGAATGTCTGATTCCAACTGCGCTGTTGTCAAGTAAAGAACAAGGAAAACTGCACTTGTTTCTGTTTCAAACATAATCTTGCATCAGATATCCCCAGCTGGCCGTAACTAATATAACTGATAGGTTGTGTTATTTCCACCAAACAAGTACCTTGTGATTGTTGCAAGTGCTGGGGTTTCTCTAGGAGACTTGTTTATGGTTCTGGTTGTTGCAACAAACATAAACATTGTTCTATCTCGTATTTACAGTACATTTCAACCAATGGCCGACTAGATACCTTGTATGTATGTGGAGGGGGATATTCCCGAGTCTTATTGGTATCAATCACTATTAATCAAAGTCCCGGAACTAAACTTTAGCACCAGCAAACTGAGAGTGACTTAAGTGTTCCAGTGTTCTTGCGCAGTTCACACCTGGCCATTAACTTTTAAGTTATTTTAACAATGCTCTGATATGATATATAAGTAATATATTTTTAATGTGAGGTTGGCTACCAGTAAATGATTGACTTTTTAAATGTCGGGGAACTGAAAGTCATAAATTTAAAGTTAAAATTTAAGAATTAAACTCTAGAAAATTAGTAATTGTGACATCTCTAGTATCTATATTTAAACCGGACACATTTCAACATTCATTACAAGTACAACCAACAACACCCCACTATATTTTATTTAATCACTAAGATATTTTATTAATTACTCTGTATAACTGAGAGGTGATTATAATCCACTCTACTTGAATATATATGGTGTGCAAGGACTGGCTCTGTGATGCGCTTTACTATAATTAATGTTTAAAACACCATTGTGCACTTGGATTATGAGCAAAGCACGATGGAACGAGGACTTGGTTTTGTGCGCATGGGCACACTTTTGATATATGTTTTTGTTATATTTGATCAAAGTGAGAAGATTTGTTTGTATTATTTGTGAAAGTTTGTTAAGTGCAATAGCAAAACAACTAGATTGAAAGTGTTAACAGTTACATACAATAGTAAATTGACAACATTATTGTATTAGAAATATCAGTGCCATGCAAATATAAATATGTCACCAGTAGGTACGGATTAAATAATACTTTTTAGGAACTCCCTGACCAGTGTCGGAATTTTTGTTTGTATTCTTTATCAGCAACAAAACACATGTTTAGTGTTTAACTTTATAATAAATATGAAACATCAGAAATATTCAAATTCTGACCTGTGCTGAGAGATATTCCATCCGTTAAATTAGGGCCATGTGAGATCAAAGTTTTTCATTCATTGCCGATTTCAAGCTTGAGCCGATAAATATGTACTTTTTTAAATGAAGATAAGATATATAATATATATATATTTTAAATTACTTTAGAATTAATATGTTTACAATTAAAAGAACATTTGCCAAATGCTACAGATTTCACACACCCAGACAAATAGAGATAAGAGTCAATTATCAAACTTACAAAACAACACAGAATGAGCTTTATACAACAAGCTTGAAGTATTCATCATCATCATCATCAACTTGCACGCGGAGAGCTTAGATACAAACTTCTAGGCTCGGACTCAAAATTTCAGTACCCGTAGAGCTATACTATGATTTCAAAAAATTTACTTGGCACACCTCTACTGTGTGGCAGTTTATTTTAATAAATTAAGCACCCTTTAGTCATTTGTCTTTTTGGAATAATGCATTTCAAAAAAATATTTATAGTTAATATGTACTCGGTAATTATTTAATTTGTTAAGTTTATTACTGGACAGACAAATGTAATGGCAAACTATGTTAATACATTGTATTTCCAAAACTGGCTGATATGCTTACCACCTTAGTTTTTATTTATTCTTAGCACCGTATTTCATTACATGTTTGGGTTGTAAGCAACCACCTTAATTAAGTACTTAATTATACAAATAGTATTTAATTCTAGTAGCTAATAAAGGGTAGATAGGAAATGACCTACCTACACATGGGAAAAATTGTAGGTCCACTAAGTAAAAGGTACCACTAAATAAATTAATCAGATTCTTCTTAGGCACAGGAGAACTGAATATTGTGTTTTGGATGTATTTGACCAGCCATGCACATTGCGTTTATGTTGGCAACTTTGATGCCATCTGGAGTTGGCAGAGGATTAGATCTAGCTACATTTCATGAAGGAGCTGTTTGAATTAAAGCAGTCTAAGAGCACTTATAAAAGATTTGTGGCTCAACATTTTAGATGAGATGAAAGTTGCAGAGCCTATAAAACTGTCAAGAACGAGCTCAAATAAATGAGATGAAAGTTGCCGAGCCTATAAAACTGTCGAGAGCGAGCTCAAACTTAGAGTACTTGGGGATGCGTTGTTGCATCTAATTCCATGTGAATATCTTTGGTATGTCTGTTCATGATGAAACATGTGGGTTTCATAAAAAGCTATATTTGTATGTTCACTTTATTTACCCTGATAGATAGCGGTCTTACCTTGACTGAGTACACTTTGGCACTGTCTTACAAGCTACACATAGTGGAACCAACCAAGATAACTCTCAGGACGACATGTGCAACTGTGGCCCACGTGGGGTAGGTCTGTGATATTCTAGGGACCTCTCTGGGCCATTCGGCACTTTACATGCATCATTTGTGGGTTTTTTGGTTGTTTACATTCATAATTGTGCTCATAATATATACTGATACATATTCTTGGGTTTGCATTTTATGACTTATGTATATTGTTGTGCATTTGCAATATTTTTTGTTCCACTCTAGTTTAATAAGGTTGACTAACTCCTATTTGAGGAATGGTTTTTTTGTGAATTTCTTCTCATAAATCCTTGTCCAGAAGTCATTTTTCTGAATGTAAACAATCATTATCAGAATGTAATCTTTAAAACATGTTTGTTAAAATGTTGATACTGTTTATCTGGACCTAATCAGAAAACAAATAATACAGACTCAACAATATATCAAGCAATTGTTTGTTTGGAAAGGGATAACATGGTGTTTCAGGCACTGGCTGTAGTGGCATGACTCTAGAGCATGCCTCTGTTCTATTATTTCTGCATATTATAATACTGTGATAGGTGATAACAGTACATGCGCGTGCATGTGTGTGTGTGTATGTTGGATCTGTATATGCAGATCAAGGGGTCTCTTGCATTAGTTTTAGTGACGACTGATGGGTGTTTTATTTGTTGGGAGTGGACTTGATCTCTTCTTAATTTGGGAAGTGTGTTGTTCTTAGAGCCAGGCTACTCAGCTGTGTTTAAGTTATCTGGGTTTGTTATTTATTTACATATCTTTTGTAAGTCACAAAATAGTCACACTATCTCCTTTAACAGTTTTTAGAGGGATGGAGTGGAAGGGGAATGAGAGGGTTTAGAAAGTATTTATGATAAAAACATTTTGGACCAATTTTAATAAAATATTGGTCAAGTAGAAACATTTAATATTGCCAAGTGAATATAAATATTTCTACTGGAACAAAATTTTGTTCAAATCGCCCTAAAAGGTTTTTGTCATAAATAATGATAAGAATCTATATTTTACCTCTTTTTCTATGCACTCCCTCCCTTTAGTCTGCTTTGTACAGAGGGAAACTTATATGGAACATTCGAACACAGCAATTATTGTGGTATTACTAGATATTACCTAGTCATTGCAAGCATTTTATAATAATGTTGAGGAGTACTTGTAAAAACTAGCAAAGAACATTATATAAAATGATTACTAGATCAGTATTTTTTTGGCCTACGTGCGATTGTTTTAAAATTGATGATTACTAAAATAATTACTTTTTAACAGTTTTTACAAAGAGGAGTAGAGTACAGATTGATCTTTGATTGATTTTAAGTTTCACAACTGTTTGTACAACTTTGAGTATTGAGAAGTAATATTTCATAAATCTCTTGGTTTTTTTTTTGTACTATTTGTTTTCATTTTAAGTTATCCAACTTCTATTTGCCTGTTGTAATAAAGTTTCTGTCTTTATCTGTCAGTTAAAAATAGGTCTTGTAAAAGTTTAAAACATTAACCAATTTAATAAACAATGGTATTAAATGTTGTGTCTCAAAACATTAAAAAATAGTTTTGTTCTGATGTGGGTTTTTTTTAAAATCAATTATCTGAAGTTTGTTTACTGTTCCTTCATTTTCTTTTTTCAACTATTGTTTTATTTGTAGAAAGTATCATTGGGACTTGAGTTTTATCATAATCACACAATTTATAACTATACTCTTACTAAAAGACTTGAAACTCAGAATTGTGATAGTTGAACAAGGGAACAATCTTACTCGCTAATATTTGGCTGAAAACTAGCAAAATGAGGTTTACAGGAACGTAAGTGATGTTTCAAGACTATGCTAAGGAGTGAGAGAGCTTCAACCTACACCCCCAGGATTGAAAGTTTCAAACCCCCCACTCCTACGAGTAAGGGAGAGTTTCAACTCCACCCCCAGGAGTAAGGGAGAGTTTCAAACCCAATCCCGGGAATAATAAGGGAGAGTTTCGACCCCCCACTCTTCACAAAGTATTGTTAACCATCTATTCTTGTTTTTCTCCTCATCCCCCAGATAAATAAGTCTTATAAAATCCGCAACCACGATAAGGGGGATTCAATGTTCTCCGGTTGGCAGACCTTGCCACTGAGCCACCTCGACTAAATAAACAACAAACTATTTTATAACAAACACAAGTATTTCCATGCCCTTGAAAATTAAAGAAAATAGAGGAACATTCATGAATCATAATATAAACCATTTTAAATAAATACATGCTCCGGTAAAATGAGGTGTGAATTTCTAATCCCCTCTCCAGGCGCATTTCAATTTGTCACTAAAAGCTGTTAAAAATGGTACCGATACTAATAATTTGTGTGTACTTTGAGCCATTTGACTTGATTGTGTGTAATAAACATACCTACCAGGAAGATGAACCAGTCCACGCCAACAGTTGAGAGTAGTTGGTGATGGGACAGTACAAACTATTACAGAAATGTTAGTGTAACACTTGGAAACTTTCGTATTATTTGGATTTATATTGGTTTGGTTTTATCAAACAAGTTTTGTTTAATTGTATAGAATATATTTTGTTAATTGTTGATGTGAGTTTTATTGAATAAAATAAGGTTTTATTGACGAGTGTTTGATTAGTTTTTGTTTTTTTTGTACAAACATTACAACTTTGCTGTAGGTATTTATTAACACTTTAACATCTTAAAAGCCAGTACAAAATTTGTTTCAGCTATATGTTATTTTTGCACCTCAACCACATCTTACTGTCATCCCTGATATCCTCATTTTAATTATCATAATGTGGAGGGACAGGGAAGATAATATTTCTAGGGAATACAAATATTTAATCTGAATGGGGAATTTTGAATGATATCATACACTTAAACAGAATTAAGTAATTTGAACACATCATGTTAATGTATAACATTTTGTTAGTAGTGTATTTATTTTGTGCAACAAGCTTAACATTAATGTTAGTTTATAGGTAGAGTTAAGTGTATGTTAGTTTATAAGTTGAATTAAGTACATTGTAACTTACACGTTCATTAACCCCTTGACTTAACATTGAAATTCACTTCACAATACTTTATGCACAAGTTTAATTTAACTGATATAACTTTTAAGATAGGTTTGCAATCTCAATGCCTTAAAATCATTCTCCTCTCCGTCCGCCTCCTTTTCTCTCCTTCTCTCTGCCATACTGCCCCTTTTTCTTATCACTTTCCCTCAGCCTATCTTTATTTCACTCTTTTTCTCTCTCCCTCTCACTAATATTATTGACGGACATCATATTTTGTCCAGTGTTAATCAAGAAGTAGCTATATATAAAGATTTTATTGAACAAAAACCAAGCGACGCTTGAAATTCATCAGGATATCATCAATACTAATGTCTTGGTCAGGTACAAAGCATTCATAAGAGTGTTTATCCATGTGTGTGATTACAGGCCTCAGTTTTGTGGCCTATCCTCTGGATTCTCATCACTAAAAATGTGTAAAAACCTGATTATTACCGTAAACCTGTTTTAAGGCATATTTTGGGAATATATTGGAGTTTAAATAATTATTGCTCGCTTACTCCATTAGTACTGTAATTTTGATTAAGTCAGTGGCATAAGAATGCAAAATGCTTATGAATTTCTTCAGTAGTAGTGTGGAAACACTTAATATCATATTTGCCAATGGAAAAATTTATTTATTTGTACATCATCATAGTAATTAGTTTCTGAAGATATTTGACACCAAACATCATTAGAAGCAAAGCGGGAGTAGCATTAAAATTAGCTTGTACAAGCATGTAGCTTTGCAAAAATATTTCCACACCTACCGTTAAATGGATAATTAAGTTGATTTTTGTCATCAGAAGACCATGCCCAGCCTCGATTGTCAACTGCAGGGTGTCTACCAATACTGGAAATATACTTGGTTTTATTTTTGATACTGGAATATACTGGAATTTTGAATCAGATAGTGGACAAATATTCAGCCTTTTTACATTGAGTGAAATGTTGGAAATAAGCATTTTTTGATACCCCTGATATAATTTGGACTACTGATAATTCTATTTTGACCAAGACTCAATCCCCCCCCTCGGCTATCATATTTACCACACAATTAGTTGACCTTGTAAATGACCTTGCAGTGGGGATGTTTGCCTCACCTTGACCTTTCTATTCTCAGTCTCTAC
>CABFWB010007603.1:6324-23634 GCA_902151455.1 Timema bartmani
AAAAAAAAAAAAAAGAGGGTCAAGTTAAATAAAAATATATATGTTGGTTACCATAATCATTCTTGAAACATTTTGATTTTGATTTTTTTTCTTCAGAATTTGTTAAATGCTATTTGGGATTGTCGACTTTGTGAAAAATAAGTCTTATTTAAAATAATTTTTTTTTTTTTTATTGTTTGGTAATTATTTAATAGAATCGTTACCTTTTGGAAAGTTAAATTAATTTATTTTCTCGTTATCTCAGCCTACCGAACTGAGGGTCCCTCGTTCACTTCTTGGCTCCGCCAATAAACTTTGTTTGTATAGTGAAATGCCCCCTTCCCCCTGATTATAAGACATTGAACGGGGGACTAGGTGTTGTGTCTGTTCTAAAGCTAAATGTGTAAGTCACGCTCTGATGTAATATGTATGTTTAGAAAGTACACATCAAATATCACTATTTTTGTACCACCGTGTCTTACTACCTGTTCAGGTTTTATCCTTATGTAATAATTACGCTAATATGTTAGGGTTGAGAAAAGTTTAATGTAGAGTAGGTGTACCCATATTTTCGTGGAGTAAGATTGTAAAATCACCCTCAGTATTCCAGGCCGGGGTTCGAACCCTTATCTCCCCGCTATTGGCAATCTAATCTATTGCGAGAGTGACGCCTTAGACCATGCGGCCACTGAAGTGGCTGAATCCCACTAAAGAACTACACCTTGTTAGTTCTCCGATACTCGCAAGACACTGTTGATGGTACCATCTACCGGCTGGTGGAGAAAACTTGGCCGGCCATCTTGTTTCTTAGACGGGCGGTCAGAAAGTTTTAGCAAGACGTCTCGAGGAGCTTGCCAAAAATAAACTCTTCTGGCGCCCCCCAAAGTTGACTTTGGTCCAACATCTTTGTACCGGCGCTGTTAACTTTGTATCGTATAGTCTAGGAGACTCTACGTGTCACCCTCGTATCCCAGTCCACATTCTCCACACATGCATTGTTAACATGGCTGGGTAGTATCTTTCTTTCTTTCCTTGGTCCACATTCTCCACACATGGATTGTTAACATGGCTGGGTAGTATCTTTATTTCTTTGGTCCACATTCTCCACACATGCATTGTTAACATGGCTGGGTAGTATCTTTCTTTCTTTCCTTGGTTCACATTCTCCATAACATGGATTGTTAACATGGCTGGGTAGTATCTTTCTTTCCTTGGTCCACATTCACCACACATGCATTGTTAACATGGTTGGGTAGTAATCGATTTTACATATTTTTTGTCCCCCTCACATCGCAAAATACTTGCATCTTGGTGTCCAAACAAAACACCACATTAGCGTAATTAGTACATAAGCGTATAACCTGAACAGGTAATGAGGCGCTGTGACAAAACATTGTCACTAGCCAATTAGAGTCTTATAAAATTTCAAATTACATATGAGATGTTGCGGGGTGAGTGAGGGGTAGCACTTAGCACTACAAATAGGGCCTCCCCCCCCACACCACCACCTTCCCTTCACCCTCACTTGAGTAACAGTTGAAAAAAAATATCTCTTTTATAACTTGTTTCAGCGTCATTTGGCTTTACTTGTCTATACAGTCCAATTTTCATATAAAGATATAAAGAACCTTATATGACAGTTATAAAAGTTACTAGATCTACTTTCACGTATTCATACATCAAGTCATGGGATCTGCAGATGTCACTTTGATAGATATTATCAATACCTATAAAAATACAATAATAATATAGTAAAATGTTATTAATGTTGATTGCAATAAAACATGTTTGTATTTCCTGTAAGTCCTTTCCTATAAAAACCGGACTAAAGTATGTACTCAGATGTAAACTTCCCCTGAGGATGTTTCGATACATGATAAACTTCCTGTATGAGTAGCACATGTGGTGCAATGTCGAGTCATGACTGGTGCACGCCTCTGATTGGTTATCCATGTGTGAACCTCCGCCCACATGTTCACACAAACAAGTCACAAGTCTTATATTCGAAACACTGGAATTAGTGACCCTTTTTTTAAATGTTTTTAATGCAACGCAGAAAAGAGGTTTTCAATCAAAATGACTGTGAAATAAACTTTAACTTTCCAAATTAGGTTAAGTTTTCTCAGTAATTTAGTAAACCTGTGCTCTTTGCGTAGCTCTTTTCTGAATAAGGTGTTTTTTTGATGTCAGGGCTTGGATCCTGGTCGATCGTACTGAGAGGTTTTCGGCACTTAAGGATTCCAGAATTCAAGAAAATATCTGATTTGAGACTAACATTTTTTTTCTCTCTCTCAAATGTTTAATTGAAATTTGTTTAAGAGCTTTAATTCTTCTTATTGGTGATTTATTCATATTCCCAACATAATTATAGTATAAACTTAACAACCAGACTCCAGAACAGTAATGCATCGCTATATGAATGTATGAATGTTATGATGAATTCATTATAACAACAAAATGTTGATATTTTTATTTATTACTTCACTCATCATTTTGTCCGAGATTCTAATTCAAACTCTCGATTACTGCGGCATGTTGAAATGTACTTATAGTTTAAACTCGCAGGACCATATAAACATCTCATGTTTCTCTGTAAGAAGACTAGAAATAAAACACACGTTGATTATTTTTGTGTTTCAGAATGTCCTGATCAAAAAGGATGATGAGACAGGAGAGATGACTGCAGTGGTGGGGGACTTTGGTCTGGCGGCCAAGATACCCGACTCTCTGTGAGTGCTAGAATGGTTCCTTACCTTCTCTTACTGGCTTAACATATCTAACCATCACAGGAGCTGATCTGATTGCCTCCACCTTCTAGTGTTAAAAGGGCCAAGGGCCAATCTGATTGCCTCCATCTTATACCGTTAAAAGGGCCAAGGGCCAATCTGATTGCCTCCATTTTATACCGTTAAAAGGGCCAAGGGCCAATCTGATCGGCATCACTTTCTAATAGGGGTGTACCGATGCGGATACTGATGAATCGATATCTGGTGGTTATTAGTGCATCAGCAATTAATCTTGATCGGCAGGGCCGCCTCGAGAATAATTTTGAGCCCGGGCGAACCTCGATTTAAGCCCCCCCCCCTCTTTAACATCCTATAAACTTGAAAGGAACTCCATACAAGATAGATGAATTTCTTATCTGCATGCTCACTGGTTCTTATTATTATTATTATTATTAGCACCGAGTCTTACTACCCGTTCGGTTTATCCGCACTTACGCTAATGTGTAATGGTAGGGTGATTGTGAGATGAAATGGAGGACCTACAGTTTAACGTGGGATCCGAACCACGGTGGGAGGCCTGGCATTCCTCACATTCACAAGTTGTGATTAATACATGTCTTGTCAGAGGTGAAGGAAGGGTAAATCTGTGCCGGGACCGAGGATTGAGCCCCGGACCCCCAGCGTAGAAGTTTGACACCTTACCCCTAGACCACCAGGTCACCCACTGGTTCTTACAGGGACACAAGTCGTAATAAACGGCGAAGAAAACTAATACAATATCAATTATATCGGAGCAAAATATCTATTTTTTTTTAAATATTGCTATTTGTAGTTTTTTAAGACGATGTCGGTGGCGTAGTGCCCCCTAGAGCCTGGCGCCCCGGGCAGTCGGCCGCCTCGCTCGCACCTTGGGGCGGCCCTGGTGATCAGCGATTATGCAGATTAATCGGGTTTTTTCAAAGTTTTCTAGGTAGAAGTTTAGTGATCAAAATCTCAAAGAACACCTATATTTACACTTCATCTGGGTTCCGGGCTATGCAAAGATTACATGACCAGAAACCAGAAACTTATGTTCCCACCGTTGATAAAACTAACAATCAAGTTCCAACTTTCGCCGATCATGAATAAAATATCTTTGTATTAATTACATTAACTGTTATTCTCTTAAGCATATTTCCCAATAGTTGTTAATAAATATTTGATAACCGAGATTAATCGGTGTAAATAATGGTAGCATGAACAATTATTTTAAACAATCGGTAATCAGTTTTACTAAATCGGTACACCTCTACTTTCTGCCATTAAAAGTGCCAGGAGCCGATGAGTTCTGTTTTTCAAATTTGTACTAGTTCTGGTTCTACCCATTGGCTAGGGTGGGAGTCTAGTATGTCATAACAACAAGAAAATTCACCTCCATTTTATAACTGTATAAAAAGGAAAAAATGATAAAACAATATGAAAAATCACTTCATAAACAACTTTTGGGGGATTTTTCTTGTAGAACTTTATAAAAATTATGAAAAAGGCATGGCTTTCGTAGCTCAGAGAACATGGCATTCTTTGTGCCCGAATCAGGTGTAGGCGTTGCACTAAGATGGTTAGTGTTTTGTTTAAATCTTTGAGAGGTATGTTGGTAACACTGCTGTGTGTCGGGAACAGGGACGACCGCCTGTCCACTGTGGGCTCCCCCTATTGGATGTCCCCGGAGTGTCTGAAGGGACATTGGTACAACGAAAAGTCGGACGTGTTCTCGAACGGCATAGTGCTGTGCGAGTTGATTGCGCGGATAGAGGCGGATCCGGACGTCCTCCCCCGGACGGAGAATTTCGGCCTGGACTACATCGCGTTCACGGAGATGTGCGGACCATGCCCTCCAGAATTCCTCAAGCTCGCCTTCTCCTGCTGTACTGTGAGTATGCATTCTGCTCTACAACTCGAGGGGTTGTCAAACTAACCTCGGCTTTACTGGAAGTGTATTTTGTTGTCAGGGTTAAAAATCAATCCTCAGCAAAGGTTTGATTCCTAGACCTTTGACTTAATGTACCGCTGCTTTATCAACTGATCTATCGGAGGGCTTATCCTAGTCTGAGATAGATTCCTTCCTCTATGGTTTAGAGAGATTGGGGTTCAAATCTCGGTCAGGTGGGGTTTTTTGAATTTATTTCCCAGTCTCCTGTCACACAAATGGGGACATATTTCATCTAAAACTATACCCACTTGTTCATTTTTTGCTTCTTGCTACCTGTTTGGATTACACATAATATTATGTACTACAATACTGTTTCAGGGGTGAAGAAAGTGTAATTTAGAGCATCCCTGGGAAAATTATGGCTGGCAAGCTAAAACTATCTATCTCTGGGGGAAAAAAATTTAGTGCTAAAAATACAATTTAAAATATACTATCACAGAAGAATATACAATTTATATTCAACACTAATAAAGACATTTACAGGCAGTTTTAAGAATCTCAACGAATAAATTTACAACTGACAAATTATGAAAGATGGGAAAATATTACATTCATTTTCATTAAGCTCTATTTTATTTGAGAATCCCTTATTTTTACATTTCGTCTTCCTTTTTTATGTTGTCTATATAGTTTTTTTTAAATAATAAATTGCGTCTGCTGAAAAATCTTGGCAGCCCATTCCTATATTTAAATTCCCAATGTGGCCCTTTTTAGACAAAAAAATTTTGCCCAGACCTGATTTATAGGAAGTGTACTTGCATTTGCATCCTCAGTAAACCCGATCGAGATTTGAACCCCGATCTACCCATTGATCTTAGTCCATTGCTAGAATGACGTATTGGACTATTTGACCGCTGAAGTGGGTCTCGTCCTTATTCTACTAGAGTATTTAATACAGGCGGATGTACGTTCTGAATGGCTACCTGTACAAGGTGAAATAAATAGTTATTCACATGTAAAAACGGAAACAAACACAATCTGGCCTTTAAAATAAAAAGGACTCAGTTCACATGTTACACTGCTGCCACTGGACAAAGAGACAATGGCAGCCTCTCAATAGTTACCGCCCAATCCCTCGACCCCATTTTGCAGGGGCGGCCGTGGAAAGTGTGATCTGTCTTCTTCTTTTCGTTTTAAAAGCCGTGTTGTGTTCATTCCTTTTTGTGTGCTTCACTCCCTCCTCCCTCTACCGTCATCGACCTCGGTGGTCTTGGGGTGGGGGTGCTCGTCTCAGAACCCGATGTTCGTGGGTTCAAACACCGCCGGGGTAATGGATTTTATCTTGAGCGGTAAAAATCTGTAGCACAACTTCCTTCTGAGGGGGAGTAAAGCTGTCAGTCCTATGTCAATTGTGGTGTGTAGAAGAACCCGGTAAGGTTCATGAAAATACCTTTACGGCAAAATTAGTTGGCCTGTTCTCTCTCGCTCATAGAAATTCTCGTGTGGCGATAGAAACAGTCGGTTCAGAAAGTGCATGTTAAATACCACGAATAAATAAATCCTTTACCTCATTCTATTTATAACAAAACATACCTCATGGAGTGAAACGAGGTTTTCACGTGTATGTAATTGTCCTCTCCGCAGTTTGAGCCCAAGAGCCGTCCGTCCTTCTCGGAGATCGTGTTGTTGCTGGAGAAGATCATCGCCGACTACCAGAAGGCAGTGCAGCAGCAACAGCTCCAGGAGGCTATAAGTGCCTCGACTGCCCGCCCTCATGGCTGACGAGCACCACAAGGTCAAGACCATGTCTGCCAGGAGCGAGGAGGTCATCTCGTCTACAGAGGCCGGGGAGATACCGGACCACAAGGACATCCTGCTCACTAAAAGACGTAAGGACTTGACAGGAGTAACATGTCGGGGGGGACCTCGCTACCGAAACAAAGTTAACTTTGGAAAGAGGGTATAGCTTATACATTTTCCCCTTTGTTCTGGGAACCGAGTTGAAGCTCAAAATATGATTTTCTTTTTAACTAAACGTCTTGACCTCTCTTACGAACCTTGCCCTCTGCTTTGGAGGCGTGGGCAGCGCATTCTGTCAGAGGAGAGGGAAACTGTAACTATTTTAAATAGTAGACTGAGCAAGGGCAAGATGCTGTTTTATCTCAACCGTTAGAAATTTTGTCTGTCTGTCTGTCTGTTCAAAGATTACTGCCAAATACAAGGGCCACTTTCAACGAAATTTGTCAGGGACATTCTTTGGACATAGACAGAACATTGCATGCATATATATTTTTATTCATGTTGACTTCGCTTACAAAACTTGAGTCTTAAGCGACGATGTGATCAACGGTTACTATCTCTTAATATAGCATACTATTGAACATGGTGTTAGAACATTTTTAAGACTGAAGTAGCGGTAAGAACATCAAGGGAGTGAGGTATACCATTTACAGAACTACTGGTAGTTTTAGTTCCATTCTCCACTGCTAGGAAGCGTCAACAGAGATTGATGTCTGTGAGGACACATAGTTATAAAATCCATATTTTGAGCTCTCACCTGGTAGAGCTGGACCACTATTTATTCAAACAGTTGTGTACATTGAAGGAGTCAATATATTTCTCTTGTTACCAGTGAGTCACCGGCGTTCCCTCTCGGAAGATGTGGGCTCCATCGTGTTCCCGCCCCATACGGCCCCCAGCGACAAGGCGCGCTGCCACTTTGTCCGCTCAACGGTGTCGCCAGGGTCCGTCCTCCTCATCAACCCCAAAGATGTGGGGGAGATCATGTGCCTGCAAGACCCCCACTACAAGCCGACCTTGACCAACCGCACCAACCCTTTCGCAGCCCTCTCGCAGTTCCACGGCGTCAAGAAGATCCTAGGGGGGCCGAACAAGGGGGGCAGCCCCAGTTCCTTTGTTTCCGGACACACCGGGGACCTCTTCTCTTCCTGCTTCGAGCTGCCCTCCCCGTTTTATGGTCCCACCCCGCCCTCCACCCCCACGCAATCGTCAGAGGCCGAGTCGCCGTGGAAATTCAGGTGCCCGTCCCCGCCGATCGTTGTTCATGTGACGCGGAAGAGGAGTGATGACGCCCCCTTGTCTCTCCCGGCTTCCCCCACCCTCGTGAGACGCAGGCTTCTGGCATCCAGCTCCATCCCTGGCACTCCCCCATCCGGCGCGGAGCCCGGGGTTGAGAAAGTGTCCAAGAGCAACTGTTGCAACAGTTCAGAGGAGGACTGTTGCCCCTCGCAGCCCTCTAAATCTAGCATATTTGGGAAGAGGACAAACAAAGCGAGCTCCTTATTCACTCACCCTTTGTTCAAGTGCAGCGAGGGTTGTAATGGTAAGCAAGAGCAGGAACAGAACTGTGCTCTGTTACAACTGCCTCAGGCTCATCAGAGCCCTCTGACCTTGAACCAGAGGGGCTGTTCCTCCAGTCTGAACTTGGCCGACCCGGGGATATTGCTGGCAGAGGACCCTGGCGGAGGGCTCGGCTACACGTCTAACGTGTTGAGGAGACACGGATCTTGCGAGTCTGGTTTCTTCAGCAGTGTCGGGGAGGATTATGGTCTAGTGGCCGGTGACCTCCTGTCGACGAACGAGTTCGCGGGAATCCACCCTACCCGCAGTCACCACAACACATCGTCTGCGACCTTATCGTCTTCCTCTGCGGCTTCCTCGCTCTTCCTTCTGGACGACTCGGCCGTCTCGACGACTACCGTGAGTTCCCTGAGGTCAGGCAGCGGTGAACTGGGGGACTTGGATGACCTGACCACCGGGATGAACTCGTCCGGGGCCATCACCCGAAACACTCCTCATCACCACTCTCTCTTGTTTGCCGCGAAACGTTCGTCGTCCATTTACACGGACAGTTCGGAGGATATATCTAGTTTAGGGGGTGGCGATTTGTCCTACTGGGAGGACAGAGGTTTCAGCGGTATCAACACGCAACCGCAACAGATCAGTAAGTATGTGGAGTATTTCGAGAAGATGGGGGCTAATATAAACGCTTCGTCGCGACGGGCCGACAAGGATTGCGGACACTCTCTGTGGGAGTCCGCGGAGAATCAGTTCTGTTCCAAACACCAAAGAGACGCCATGTTCCATCAGGCGAGCGGTCATGGTAACAGGACCTCCCCTATGGAGTTTGCTCGCCGGATGGAAGGCGCGAGTCTGAATGACGCGATACGCTCGTCTAAGATAGCGTTGCTACGTAAGAAACTCGAGCGAATGACGTCCCAACAGATGAGCGTGCACTCGGTGAGTGGGGGTTCCTCCGCTCCCGGCCTGGTAGGTCTCGGGGATTGCAGGATTGTCAAAAGGACTGTGAACGCTACACAAAGACTGATGATTTGTGAAGGAGCCGTCAGATCTAAACTCCCTCTCTTTGATAAAAAATGAAACAGAGGGGCATAAACTTTTTACATATATTTGAATGGAACATTTATTAGTTTTTTTTGTTGTTTTTTTGTGTTTAATGTTAAAAGAAACTTGGACACAGAAAACACAATATAGAGCTTGTCGGGTTCAGAAGTACCTAAACACAACTTATATTCGTCTGTGCTGACTGATACAGGAATAAATAAGCCATCCTTGGACAAATTGAAGTTATTGTAAAACTTATTTTGTTGAAACGTGCATGTTATTTAATGTTTGTGTTACTCATTTAATTTCGGGCCAATGTTTCATAGGTAGCTGTTTTTTTTTGTTCTTGGCAGTTACATAACTAATGTGGGTGCAACGTGAACTAAGTTAACACTAAAATACATATCCAGCCAAAGAAGTTTACTGTTACAATTAGGCCTAATCAACACTTCAATAAAATATTAGTTGGTAGTAGCTGATAGATTTTAAGGCTCCAAATTTTAGTACCTTGCAACGACAAAGCTTTTTTTTTAATATATATATATATATACATACATTAAATTAGCTGTCCTTTATAATTTTGTTTTTTGTTTAGGAAAAACTAGAACCTTTGTAGAAGTTGCATGTGTTTGAATTTTTTTTTTTTTAAATTATTGGTCAGACGTAAATATCCTTATTGTTGATATATCCCATTTAATTCGGTCTTGAACATTGTTGCATCATACTGGATTTGATAGGAAACATTTTCTCATGTTTAAAATAAATTTTCATTTTTTTTAAAACCACAAAAATTACACAGTGAGGTTTAATTTACCAAGTAATTTATTTTTATGACTTTTTTTTTAAATTTAGAATTATCTCAATTTCTTTGTAAAATTACTTGCTGTCGATTAGTTGAGCTCACTTTTTACCAACAATATTTGAATTCTCTTTGAAATAATTTATTCTCGGTAATTATAAAACTCCCCTTTTTATAAACTTGGTTAAAACGTAATTCAGATTACAAAATAAGATTGACTTCTAAGTTTGAAATAACACTATATTTAGATTAACCACACCATCGGGTTGATGAATATTTGGATTAAATGATTTATTTGAGAAGTCAATTATTTTTTTTAATTAAAAACTGAAATGTGTAGTTCCAAATATTAATAATTTGATTACAAAAAATGTTCATTTTTAAGAAACCTCTCTTCTTAACATGAGGCTGCTTCTTTAGGTTAACCATTTCTTTTTATATGTCCTATCACTCTTTACCAATTTTTCTTTACTCCCTCTTCTGTTTTTTAGGTTTCCGCTTTTCGGAAGTTGGCGTAATGCGCTTCATATATGATAGGATATTCTTAATTATGTTGGACAAAGTTGAGAAATTCATCAAGCACTTAAAAATGATGTTTTGAAATAAAAATAGTTCATGTAAAGATTTTGTTTATACCAAGTTTAAAGGAATTTGTTTCAAACAATTTTTGATCTAATGGTTCAAATATTACCGAGTTTTTTCTTAACAAACAAAATTAGTTGGTGCTGTTATGTAATTTGTTTTTCAAAAAAAAAAAAGTGGGCTTAGCTGTACTAATAGTTTGGAATAACGTATACAAGCTAAAGGTCTATTAGATTCTATTGAAACAAATTATATTAGTGTAAGGGTTTTTAATAAAATGTGGATGGGGGAAGGGCCTATTCTGATGAGATTGAAGCAATTTTACAAATTCCCTAGTTAAAAATATAAAAGTATGTGGTCACCCTTAACTGGCGGTTGTTTCAGCTAATTTTACACAGAAATAATGTTTTATTTGTTTGTGAAAAAAGAAAATTTAATAATTTTTTTAAAAAATAAATTCAAAATTTCTTCATTTATTTATCATATGTATGGGATTAATCTTTGGCTAGTATTTGTCTTTTACATATGTTAGTTATAATTTATGTACGTCTAAAAAAAGAACACTAATATTATCCATTAATCTCTCTTGCTAAGTATATCAGTTCTCAAAATTTGTCTGAACATTAGTTTATTACTATTATTATTCCAGAATCAAACCTATAACCGCCCTGTTATTAAAATATATTAATGTATTTAAATATTTGAATCCAATTAGTTGATAGTAATTTTACATAATTACACCTGCTTGGTTGGAATATTAAAATATGATGGATCTCATTATTGAAGCCCTTTCTTTATACATGTTTAAACTTATTTTACCGGTTTCTTAAAAAAATAAAAAAATAGATGGAGACCTTTATTCTGAAATGGTGTGAGAAAATTAATAAATATATTATTTTTACTATGAGGATAATGCAGACTATTATTACTCCTAATATTTTGAAGATGTGAGTGAATGACTGTGTATTGTAGATCTATTTTCTAAGTAGAGTAATTTTTTGGATATATATTGTAACTTCTCTCAACATATCCTGTTAAAAGTTGTTTGAAATTAAGTCAAGTGTAAAATAGTGTGTGGTTTTCTCAAGGTGTAAATATTATAATAGCGTGCAAGTTGTAAATTGTTCAAAATAGTCCTGAAATCGTCTTGGTATTCATTTTGTTGGGAAATGTTATATTTTCTAAACATGTCTATTTTTATCGAGCTTAAAAAAATCATCATTAATATATTTTAATTTATTTTATTATTTTATTGATGTTCTCTTTAATTTTGTAACTAATAATGTTTAGGAAATGGGTTTTCCAGATTTATATTTTAGTTATTTTTATCCTATTTAAAAAAAAAATCTAGTGAGAAATTATCTTTTCATCTATTTTTCATTGGATCTTATAACTGTGTATTCATGATATACATATTTATTTTCTGTTTTCGATATCAAATTTTTTTTTATCGGAGAGTCATTAATTGGTTTTGAAAATATTTATCTGAAAACTAGAAAACCACACTTAACTTTGTTAGTTACTAAAGGTTATGTAAATGATTTAAATTATCTGTTCACATATTCTTTTTGAACAGTTATACCTGAACTCCTTAAGGTATTAGATATGCTAAGTATTACTTTGGTTTTTTCAACTATTTTCTTTCACATTTGTCATGTTGGCAATATGTATTGTCCTCCATTGTGTGTATGAAAACTGTAATAATATGTAGGGACGTGCCAACTCTGAATCTTTTGTCGAACCGAACTGAACAGAACTATGTTGTGGCTAAAACATGACTTTGGTTGTCATAAATATCTTAACTTGCAGTTATATTTTAACTCAAATTAATAAACTTTAAGTTCTGTGTGCTAATACTTTTTATTAATGTGATATTTGAACTTTTTATATGGAAAAAAAAAATTTCCTTCAATTATTAAGCAGCAATATTCTAATCCATAAAATTTCTCATCAACTCTTTAAAAAAAATGTCCATAAACTGTAAAAATACAAAAAAGAAACTTTTTATTCCACGCATGTCATGAACGTGTCAATAAATTCTGCTGCAAAATAGAGGTATTTGGTCAGTTGTGAGCCCCTAAGAAGGGGAGTACCTAGGAGTAGACTCCCCTCCCCCCGCAGTTGCTCCTCTAAAAGTCCTTGGTTGTATCTTCAAGTCCTGTGAAGTGTACCCCTGTGAACTGAAGAAACGTAGGAAATGTATTCGTAGAGTGGAGTTGTACTCCAGGGTGAGTTGGCTTACCTTCTTCGGCTCTGTACGAGTTGGCACGCCTGTTGTAGCGTTCCTGTGGGTGTATCTGGATGCAAGTGTGTTCTAAGTCATCTCCTTCTGGTCTGTGAATTGTTATTAATAAATATCTATGATAAGTCTCTATAAAAAAATAAAATATGCTAGCAACCAAAACTACAACTCGTTTCATCCACGGCAAAAAAAAAAATGCAATATTGTTATTGATGAAGCCACTTTTTTAAATAGCAAATAGAAGTGATTTTGATGACTGGTCTCGGGCACTTCGAACGATGCGACTGTCTTCCAGCTTAACGTCGATTTCTAGTTTGTGTTTTAGTTAAGTGTAGTGACTAAAGCCTTTGTTATGTATGAAATGGTCGAAAGTAGGCGTAGCAACTCAAGTAAAAACTGCTTAAATAAGTTTTTTAAAACGGTCCTTCACTGCCACAATCTTCAAATAAAGAGTAGAAACAAAGGAAACTAGATGCAGTACTCTCTTGATGATCTGATTCATTGAAGCAGAGAGATTGCGTAAATTATTTTTTAAATAAACACTGATAATCCACTTTGATAGTAAATTTGATATACCGTCACATCCCAAATTATTACTTCCTCTACAAACATGCTCACTAAAAACAACTAGTTTGTGATGTTTGTCAGACTGAAAGGTCAAACAGGGAGCCTTCAGAGTTTCATGCAATTATCTCAGGTCGCATTTACCGAAAAATTAAACTGTAAACCAATTTTTGGAAGAGCTTCAAATAATTCCAAAATAGATAATTTGCTCATGAATAATCAAGATTTTACTGTATTTTGAGTTTTAAATAAAAAAAATGCTTTTGAGCTGCATTCTGGATTAGTTTGTTTTTTTAAGGTCGAATGGCTTTAATGATTCTAAAATTTGAAAAAATAACACCACAAATATCTCCGTTGATTCCCATACGTTTTTGCATGTTTTCAGAGACTATTGAGTAATTTACCTGTGCAGAAAATTAAACCATCAAGTTTTGTTCAGTATATTATATTAGCTCTCCTGGCTCAACTAAATATAACATTTAAAAACTTATCAAACTACTCTTTCTAAATGAAAACTATTCTACGATCATCTTGGATGGGAGGAAACGACTGGTTAGAATGTTCTTACAGTTCAGGCTGGTCATCAGAATTGCTGAAAATAAAGGAAATGTTTGCTCAATTTCAATGTAGTGTAATAAAATAATATAATCTTGTTATTATGGTAGTACTTGTCTTGAACAATTTTATTTTTGACCTGACACAAGGTTGGTATGAGCTGAGAATGGACGGTGGCAATAACCACTCGGCTTGGTGCGAGTACCGAGATCAACATTTTCAAGTCGTAAAGTGACGCCTCGAGGTATTTTGGGCGCTCTAAAGTGTGAACACACTCATCGTTGAACCCATTTTGTGTTTGTGCAATTTATTTGTTCTTATCCTTCTTTCCTGTATAATATTGTTTTATCACTTAAAATCTTTTTATTTGTACCAGAAATATTCTCTGAAACAGCAAAATTGCAGTTTCTTTGCCCCCAAAAACAAATTCTTTTTTCTCACTATTTGCGGGTTATGTCCTTTCATGACCCGAATAAAGTAAAAAACCTGCTTTGGTGGCCACATGGTCTAAGGCGCTGCTCTTGTGTTAGACTATACTGCCGAAGACTGGGAGATCTGAATTCAATCTTGGTCAAGTACTAAGGGTGGTTTTTCCTAAATGGTTTTTCATTTTCCCTCGGTGTAAATGTGGGTGCACTTCCTTTGAGTTAATTCTTTCTAAGCCCTAACACATTAGTTTAATTAGATGTATAACTTGAATGGGTAGTAAGAAAAATAAAGTAAAAACACTGAGGTAAAAGTAAAAACAAATTTTCTTGATGCCAACATTGATAGCATTTTATTAGTTTTTTATTATTTTTTTGGTAATGGTGATATGAGCCCCTGAGAATACAAGGGGTGTAAGTCGTGATGTGCTCTGGCATTTAGATGGTCTGGCTCAGATTTTGAAGCTATAATGACCACGCTTACTTCTTGTCTAGCGTTAGTAATGATAAATCTTTATTAACGCTACAATATTTCTATGAAAGATAATTTTGTTTAGTTTTTCAAAGTGATGGGATTGACAACGGCCATGTGATGCGTGTCAAGTTAGGGAAATTTAAATTTAACTTAAATAAGTATTTTGATTTGTAATTCACAACTAAAAAATTACCTTACATACATAAACAGCTTTTGAGTTATTTAATTAACCAATTCCATAAATTGTTCACAGCACCAATGGTGTAAGTCATCAAATAATACAAATAATTGTAAAAATAAATTCTTAATTATTTAAGTTTTTAATATTTTATAATTTCAACCAATGCATAAGTTAAATTGAACCTTTATGTTGGCACCTAATTATTTTGAAAAGATCAGAAAAATCGGTGAGTTTTCTATATGGATCTAACTTTACCTCTAATTATCTCAATATGAGAAAAAAAAATGACACTACTTCTATTCTCAGGGGCTCATATCTATCAAAAGCGACAGCTTCAAATCAATGCATGGGTATTAAAAATAGATCTAGTAACTATTTTAACTGTCAGTTACTGCCCTTCATATGTTCACACCTCTGTAAGTATTGCTTACAGTCGTTATTAGATCATGTTTCTGTAGAAGTGTTGACGCCATTCTCAGCTCTGACCAAACTTGACCAGATCAAGAAGATTACTATAATTATCATGGTGATAGTTATTCCTTGAAATCTACTATCCTACTCCTGTGCTTCCAGTCCTTAGATTCTTTGTCTGTTTTATAAATATACATTTATTTAGAGGGGTGTCTGACAGTTTGCAATATTTGGTTTGTACATTAAAAGTTTCAAAATGTTGATTTAAAATATAAGATGGCGATTGGTGACTATTTTGTATTTGATATTTTAGAAAAAGGTTTCGGACACATGTTCCAGGAATGTATTTTATCTGGGCGTGCCATTTGAAGGTTTTAATTTACTTTAAAGCAAAGGTGTTTCCAAATATATCCCAATTTACAAGTTCACAAAGAAAAATGTAAAATAATAGTATCTTGTCAAATATCCCGATTTACAAGTTCACAAAGAAAAATGTAAAATAATAGTATCTTGTCAATAATCGGCTCAAATTATACTTGTCTTTTATTACTCTCAATCTAGAAGATCCGTAACTTAGGAATGTGGTTTAGTTTCATTAGATTTCAAGACTGGGGCTTTTATTGTAGTTACCTAACTATAAAAAAAAACCTGCATTGACAAGCGCTCATTTTTTGAAGGATATATTTAATAGATTTCATTATGTCTTAAAAAAGGCAATAGTATCTGTAGCCTAGTCAAGAAACTGTTCAGAATATATTAAGTAGTGAATTATTATTTTTTAATTACAAGTGCTTACATATTTTTAATTAATTATGATCAATTTTATTACAACCTATATCAAAAGTTGTTTGTACTCTGTTTAGTAATAGAATTAGCAAATTTTTTGTCTTCAAGCGATTGCTCATAAGATATTTAAATAAACACATTTAATTTGTATATTTGACTTTGAGCCCTTCCCCCTTAAAGAAACACTAAAATGACATAATATTTATATGATCTTGTGGGGGGGCTTCCTCAAACCCACATAAGAAAAAATGGGGGATATCTTGTTGCTTTAAGATTGAAATTGGGTCAAAAGTCGAATCTTGGAAATCATAAAAAGTAGGCTAACTTTTCTACATAAGTTACTTTTTTTTTTTCTCTCCTGTAGTTCTAATTTTGTCCACATAAAGTGATAAGTTAATGGCCTGAAGTCTTGTCATTGGGTTTCTCTTTGAATTATGTTGGGGTTCACTTCTAATAAGCTCTAAAAAAATATTTAAAATTTATCTATTTCGTAAATCTGTTTATTTGAAGGGCCCATCCTTCAAAGGACGTATTTCCATCTTGTGTCTTTACATCAAAGCACGCGTTATTTTTGTAATTTATTAATATCTTGAACAACGGTTTCTAGGAAAGTTTAACACACATCATAGGTTTGTATCGACAGAAAAATGGTGGATAACAGCTTTAGATACATTAC
Organism: Timema bartmani; assembly: GCA_902151455.1. NCBI lineage: Eukaryota > Metazoa > Arthropoda > Insecta > Phasmatodea > Timematidae > Timema > Timema bartmani. The sequence goes on from CABFWB010007603.1 coordinate 23,000, forward strand.
TTAACGGAAGTCTAATCGAATAAAATCGACACCTAGTTTTGAGAAATCTGGTGAAATCAATCTATTCTTAACCCCCCTTTGTTGGACACCCCACCCCAATCTTTGACTATTATTCCCGGTGAAACGCAGCTGGAATGTTTTATGTACACAACATTGTGTGAAACTCCTTATACTAATAGAATGCTTGTGTTTCCATCGGGTACTTTATAATGTGTTAACATTACTGTTTTATCAAGATATTGTTTTAAGCCTCAGAGCACTATTAACATCAAACTGGTTTACCAAAGAACTTTTTATGAATGTTTGTTTGAGAGGCATTAGAAATGGTCAGCTTTACAAAACCAAAGTTCCTTTTAGAAGTTGACACCTGAGGGATTTTGTTAATTATTCGCAAATTAATTGGCAGCTCTTCATACAACCAGTGTATTGTATTTACACTAAAATGTAGATTTAAAACCAGGATTATTTTGAAATACAGATTGATTTCCTAACTTATAACTTAGAAACTCAGTTAAATTTTAACCAAATTTTGGTATCAAAGTATCCCGAATTGTGAATTTTTTTTTATTATACTATATTACATAGAAGTCTATTTTCTATTAATAGTATAATATGTATATATATATCTATTTTTT
>CABFWB010007604.1:0-23631 GCA_902151455.1 Timema bartmani
CTTTCAGATCACACTATACATCGCTTGTTTGCCAGGCGAAGAGTAGTTTATCGCTATAACTTTCGGTAGTGGCTATAAAATAAGTATCCCCCATTCCCCGATCCCCTTACCCCCTGCGTCTAGAAGTCTTCAGGGAGGCATCGGAGTGAGGGACGAGCTATAAAACGTTTCTTGTTGAATGGCTCTCAACAAACAACGAAATGTTGTCATAAAAAATGGATTCAATTCGCGGTGGCACTACGGGAGGCGATGCTGGGATATCGGGGACCACGCCCAAGACTCGGGTACGTCCGTCCGTGCAAGTTACGATTACAAAGATACCTGTGATGCGGTAAGACTGGATTCATCTTCACTGAGCGTCGAGAGAGAAGTGAAGGTTGATTTCCTTTTTCATTCACATGGGCCTTAGCTGTGTGTGTGTAGTTAGGTCATCATGCTAGAATTATGTAATTATGTGTGTATTGGTCCGTCAAATTATCAATATAATGTAATTATTGTGTATCTGAATGTATTACAAAGATAATGTATATAAATGTATACATTTATATGACGTATTACCAAGATAATAGAGATATTTTTAAATTGGTAATTCATATTACAAAGATAGTTGATATATTTATGTATTAGTACGTCATGTTATAAAAATAGTTGAGTATGTTGTATGATGGCAACTCATGTTATTAATATTATAGAGCTATTTATTTATTGGTGAGTTATGGTACCAATATTTTTGAGTTATTTGTATAATGGTACTGCATGTTACTAAGATAGTTGAGCTATTTTTATAACGAACGGTACGTCATGTTTTCAAGATTTTCGCGTCATTTGTGTATTATCATGTCATATTATTAGAACAATTGGTATATTTGGGTTTAGGTTTGTCCTATTATAAATATAGTATAATACTTTTTATTCATCATATTTATAGTAAAACAGTAACGTATTTATATTTTAATTAAAATTAGGTATCATAATTATTAATTTTGAAATAAATTTGATGATCTGGACCAAAATATGTGTTTGGATATTATATTTAAAATCTTGGATCTAAAAAAACCACACAAAAACTGAAATTTGTATTTTATAAAATCGGGAGTGAACCACACATGATTCATTTCAACCTCTATGTTGATTGAAAGTTTTATATTTAAATAGGATTAATTGACTTTAGTCTACCATTTTAATTAATAGGGTACCTTGCAGCCATTTGTTCATGGAATTAAATACACAGTTACACCGAAAATACACCTTTCACTAAAGTTAGGTTTTCACTTTTTTCACTTACCAACAAAATAGTCACTGACCAGTATTGAGCGAGACATATTTAAAAATATCATTTTATAATCTCAGTTCTACTATCTTATAATAAAATTAATAATATAGATACTCGCATTGGGATGTGACTCCTGGTTAGTGCTATATTACTTAAACAAGATACAACCTATCTGTAGAGTGTGATAGATTTATGAAAGCAAATGTCTTCAATTTTACATTTGATTTGATTTAAAATGTATTTAAGAAACGATTTTAAAACTAGCTCAGCTAATAAGTATAAAATTATACCATATTTCCTACCGTGTTCCTCGTCTTAATAACCGTAGGGATTATTCACATATGAAAACTAAGAGAGTAGGAATGATAAATATAGGAATTCAAATGAAATGCGTCTCAGTTTGCGTGGAAGGAGCGTGTGAAGCCATTTAAAATAAAAACATTCTATACACTCGACCGGGTTTAGATCCCCAACCTCTCTGTTACAGGCCAACTAAACGAGACGAAACTGACACCTTTGTTTATGAAACTATCAATTTGGATAGTAGTAGTTTTGATAACTAATAACAGTATTTAAAAATAATATATAATACTACCCAAACCAAATCTTGTTTAAAAACCTACTCATCTCGGTTTATTACACCAATTGTAACATTTTAATTACATTCTATAGCAATTTAGATGTATCTTACCTTAGCCTTAACAATTGCACGTGATAAATGGTTTACATAAAGTTAATACATTCTCTATGGCATTAGGAACTCGAGAGTTCATTACCATCCTCACAAAATTACGCCATCTATCCCTATCTTGAGCTAATTCTATCCAGGCTATCTTATTATACCCTAACCCTCTGTGGTCTATCCAAGCGTTATCCTCTCTGCGTCTGTGTCTTCCCAGTGGTCTTTTCCCATTGGGTTTTCCAAAATTTAATACATTGATTCAAATAAACACTGAAAAAGGGCGGGCTAACGCTGAACTGGCCACTTACGGTCAGATGGAAGATAAAGTGAATTAACATGTGGATGTAAGTGATGTGAGGAAAGATAAATGTTTTCCTAGTTTTTGTATCAAAACTTTGTTGGTCAAAATAAATTAAATATTGCTTTCATAAAAAATACAGAGTTTAATTTTCCTCACACGGTGAGCTCATCAATTGTTGAGTATCTGTCAAGGGTGTCCTGGAATTTAATGACACATTTTTATCGTCATTTAAAAAGTTTATCATGCTATACTCATGAAGAATATTTAACAACTGTTGATATCACCATATAAAGGAAATTAAAATCTATTTTTCTACTAGAGCAATAGTTTATTTATTTTAGCCAAAAAATATTTTCCTATAGAAACTGTAAAAACACAAGCCTTTTATCGTGACCTCTACAACCCCACTTTAAGGCGATTATGTTTGTAGTTTTTATAACAAAATATTTTTTTTGATCAAAATAAAAAAAGTTTCAATAAATTGCCTTAGTTTATTTTTGTATGTGTATTTATCAAAACATTTCTTGAATATTTGATAACAGATTAGCACTTAATAAGAAATATTTTAAACGAAAATAAAAAGCTATCAACAAATTCCAGGATGCCCATGACTAATATTCAAAAACTTTTGAGATTACTAATGTTGAGAAAATCAAACTAAACTCATCTACTGAAATAATATTTTACTCATTCTCTCACAAAAATTATTTTAAATACTAAAACTTCAAAATAATTATATCAGTACATACACCCTTCCCTCCCACCTCAAGTAGGCCTACCTTTGGTCCAATTATCCAGGGGAATATGGGATCATATATGCGTTCATACAGTCTAAGGAGTAAAGCTCTGCATATATTGGATTACATGTGAAGGGGGGACTAAAGTAGGGTAGAGGGGGTTTCAAATATAAGCTATCAATGTAGTTGTCCCCTACTCCTCCCACAGGCGTGGGCTTGTGTAGACAAGCTAATAAAAGTAGTATCTCTGAACTAGGCCTAGGATGGTTCTGCGAGCAACCATACACGCGTGTATAGTCTGACAGCAGGTGATCAAATGCCGCACGGGTCTTCTCCAAGTTTTATGGCTAGAAAGATTCGAACCTAGGACACCAGAGTCAGTTCTCAGTCACACCCAACTTGCCCACACGGTGTGATGCATGGCGGGAGATGGTCTATAAAACGGTCAGACAAAACACGACTCTATAGCCGGAGATAACAATGTCTGACAAGAGGAAGTGATGGGAGATAGGACTTGTATGGACCAAAGAGATTTGTTGGCCACTAACAGACCTACAATAAGAGAGTTGATTTTATTAATGTTGCACTACACTGGTGTATCATAAATTATGGTATTTTAAAACTATGATATTCCCTATTTCTAACCTTTAAGAAATACTCCATCTCATGAGCATCAGTGGTCTCATGGACTAGCACGTGGGGATGTGAAACGGAACATTTTCACTTTTTTGGAGAGTTTTACTTTTTTACTGATTTTTTTTATGAGAGTGTCGTCCATTAAATCATTAACAGCTAATCCATTTCTCTTCTCCCACCAGCATACAAACTACAGCGCCTTGTGGTTGAATTTGTCACTGACGGGTCTGCTGTTGACAACATATTATGTTAATACTTCACAATAATAATAAAATCCTTAGTGAATATATCCCCTCCCACTGAATTTTAACGATATGAAAATGTTATAGAACAATTTTAATCTCTCATTTCCATTATTTGTTTGGATTTTATTTTCAGTATATCACCATCAAGATAATTTTGACACATACGATCACACTTGGTCCAAAAAATAATCACGTATTACTGTGGTATGTGTTCCCTGGTTATACTTAGAAGCATAACCTCCCTGTAGCAACACATCCCCAGATGTTACACCGTTCAAAATGGATACAATATAGTGAGCTATAAATAGGGCAAGGAGACACGGTATATACAAATAGAGGAAGTAATTTTAAATGACTTCATTAAAAATTAACTTTAGATTGACAATGTGAGTTTAAATCTCTAAACATAAATTGAACAAAAAACCATTTATTCTAAAATATAGCTCGCTTCAGTGGTTGCGTGGTCCAACGCGCTACTATCGTGTTAGATTTGGCTGTCAGGGACGGGGTAATGGGGTTTTTATCCCGGTTGGGTGCAGTGAGGAAGGTTTTTCCTTTATGGTTTTCCACTCTCCTTCCACGCAAATTTGGTTGCACTTCCTCTCAACCAAACTCTCCTAATTGCTAAAATATTACTGTAGTTAGTACATAGGCGTACAACTCGAACGAGAACTAAGATGTAGTGCTAAAAAAATATTGAAATATTAAAATTCTAAGAATAATTTGTTAATTACTCCGTGCGCAATGTTGACCAGCCAAACAAATCTTATATTTTTACAGTAAGCGCTTAAATATTTTAATACCGCTCTTGTACGAGAGCTCATTTCTTTTACAGATCTCCACAGCTTCACTGAACCTCCCGATCGAACCTGTAGGTATCACTCACTACACCACCACTGCTATATATTTACACAGCAATTTATTTCTGAGCACGTTTTATTGTCACGTGATTGCCGCGGGTGTATCTATTTGTTTAATCTGCATTAAACTGACGTTCACCAAGTGCATTAAAGTCTCTATTTTTTCTATCAACATATAAAAATAAAGTTATCTGTTGCGTTTGTTGTTGTTACGGTTAGATCTTAGAGTCAGACAGCGAGATATGATTTATATAGTTCTCTTGAGCAGTACTACATAAAGATTGGAGCTGCGATTACCGTCCTTTTATTATTTCAATTTAAGTATTGAGTGTATTTTTTGTGCAGTTTAAAGCAATTTACTTTTTGCTCTGGGTATGCGCATATTTACACTAATGAAGAGGGCAGAGTTTCAAGGAAATCTATCCACATATACTTGGAGAGAGAATGTAAAGAAAAAGTAGATCCCTGATATTTGTGTAATCACTAGTAAGTTCATTCTCTTGAGAGAGTAACGCGTTAGTTCACTGTACACTTCAATTGCAGTAAAATTATACAATTATTGGCGGTATTTGATGTGCACTTTCTTAATCGATTGAATATTTCAGTACAATACTAACAAACTAACTTTTATCCCCATGCATATGTAATAGCTACGTTTATGTTTTAGGGATGAGGAATGTTGAATTTAAAGGAAGTGTACCCGCATTTGAATGGAAGTAGAGTGGAAAATAATTCGAGAAAATATAATGTCAAGACCCCCGAACGGGATTCAAGTGTTAATCTCCCCTTCAACTTTATTCTAGTTCATTGTGTGTGAGACCTTAGACCAGCGGTATTAAAACAGGATATGCAACACATCTTAGAGGGTTCATGAAAATTATACATATATCTATCTATATATGTGTTTATATACATATTTACAAACATATATGTATAAATAAATGTATATATACATACATATATATATATGGATATATGTATATATAAATGTATGTATACATATATATGTATATGGATATATGTATATATACCCATTATAAATATACATGCATATGTATATATGGGTATGTACACATACAAGCTTTGCTCGTTGGGGGCTATGCCCCCAAACCACCAGTGAGTTTTTTTTGCAAGTGGATGTAAACTAATGTTTACAGCGTTGATTTGAATGTAACTTAAAAGTTACCGGTATTGTACTGTAAGTTTCTGCATACTTACAGGACAGCTAGAATCATAAACTTTGGCACGCTTATGGAAATTGGATGTGCCAATAAGTCTGCCAAATTATATGTTTCTAGCTCTCCCCTAAGTGTGTCAGAAAATTAATAGATTTGTGGAAAATGTTCAAAATTTACTTAAAATTAAAAAATCTATCTCTATCTAGGGTATAACCGATGGAGATACGACAACAAGTAATAGGACCAAACTTGTGGATCTTGCCAAATGCGTAGCTGCTGGTGCAATCCGTTTTTTGATAGGTCTTACCATTTAGCCACAAGAAACCTCCAAAGAAAGGTTGCTCCACAATTTTGAATTTTTTGGGCGGGTTAAAAATTAAAATTTTTAGCTTTTTCGAATTTTTCCATTGTTTATAGGCTATAAACTATAAGTTTGCCAAATTTTAAGTTTCTAGCTCATCTGAAAGTGGGAAAACATTAATGTCAGTGAGTGAGTGAGTGAGCAAGCCATGAGGCTTTATAGTAGTATAATATGTGTATATGTATATATAGTATATATCTATATATAGATATATATTTCTAAAATTTTATGGACCCTATAAGATGTTGGGGGCACAAATTTGAAGAAAAATTATATATGAGGCTAAGCGAAAAAATAATATTTAATACCACCTTTTCAGACCACGCGGCCACCAAAAAGATTTACAAACTAATGTATATTCTAATAAAATTCCAGCACCCATACTACCGGTCATTCTTGGTTTAACACTGAGAAAGAGGGAATTCCCCATTTTAAACTAGCATGCGAGGAATTCAGACATTCTAATTAATTAACTTTACATGAAATTCAAGAAGATACTCTCTTATTTTCCCATTGCTAGTGTATATCATAATTCATTTTCAAATATTTCTAATAAATATGTATAATTTTATTTTAGACAGAAACTTTTCAAACAAAATAAATAGTAAAAAATCAACCTAGAACAATATTTTATATTGATAAAGGCAGGTGATTTATTTTCACAAGTCTTTATTCACACATGTGATATATAGTCAAGTAGGGTAGAAATAAGAGAGGTATAACTCACTGGATATAATTTGATGTTTTATTGGAGAAATGGCGGGAAACTAATTAGGAAGACAACCTCAGTACAGCCGGTCAATATTGAAACCATATTTTGAGCGTCATCAGAAAAAGAGATAAAAAGTATTTTGATGCCTTCGGTGCAAGTATAAAAATATATTTATAAACATAAAATATACATTCTGTAGCTGTAATAAAATATTTTGACAGATTGTCCAAAATGAACCAATTTATACAAATAATATATGGGTGAATTTTGATAAAACTGACAAATATCCTGATTTTGACAGGAAGCCCACTTTCAACCCACAGTATTGATTGAAGGTCATCCAATTTTGGAATTGTGTAATCATATTTTATTTTATTAGTTTGCTAAAAATGTCTTTAAAAGATATAAAAAGCTTCCAATAATGTTTCTTTAGGGATGCTTGTATAATTTCTCTTTACATCATTAATTTATAATCCTGAAACTACAAATATAATTTGTAATGTTTCTACTTACTCTATTGTGGCAACGTAAGTCTCCAGTTTTCTAATAAGAAGCTTCCAATGAAATTCAGACTGTAAATATTTACCCACAGTGATGGTAGATGAAAACATTAAACCATATCCTGATTAATTAATCAAATAGCAAATAGCATAAATAATAGCTTCGGCTATTTGATTAATAAATACGCAATCCCTTACAATTATAATAATTGTACAAATGGCAGCAATAATCCAACTACCAAGTCGAAAATGGCTGCGTCATCTGATAGCTCGTGGTCCTAATAAAATTACAAATTTATAGCCGACGATTTCTGCACGTCTATCATAGACTCTGCCTTAAAATATGAGTGAAGAATGACCCTGAGCACGGGACGATTCCTGGATAGCTCAGCGGGAAAGACATTGGCGTTTTAAGCCAAAAATCCCGGGTTCGATTCCCGTGTCCAGGTGTCATTTTTCAATTTTCAGATCATTTCCTGGTTGTCAAACTTAGGGGTACAACTGGTTACCATCAATATATGTTGCGAGCTGCCCATTAATTTATATCATCGGGCTAAACAAGCTCTATTTTATTGCAATGTAATCTGAAACATACGGATTTATATTTTAAAAACGCAATATTTTATTTAATCTGCTTAGGAAGATATTTGATCCAAGAAGGGATAATACTACTGGGATGTGTAGGAAGTTACATAATTATGAGTTACATACTCTGAAATCATTACAATACGTTGTTGGGATAGTCAAGTCTCATGGTGAGAAGGACATGCAGTGCGAATGGGAGATTCTAAAACCTTGTTCAGGGTACTGACTGGTAGACCCGATAGGAAGAACTAACCACAGATGGGAGGATAGCATTATAATGGACCTGAAAGAGTTAGGGTGTAATGAGGTGGACTGGATATAACTAGTTCAAGATAGGGATAGGTGGCGTACTTTTGTAAGTGTGGCAATGTATTTTATAGTTTCTAATGACATAGAGTATTGTAAGTAATAGGTTACTAATAAACGAATAGCACCGGTGGGGGCGTGGACAAAGGCATCAGTTTAGTACTGTCCTGTTTACTGGTGACAGGGATTTAAGGTGTCAAATCCCAGCTGAATTTACCAAGGCGGTTTATGATCAATTATTTTCCACTATTTTTTCACACAAATCAATTATATTTCCTTTAAACTTGGCCTTATTCATTTTTATACCAGCATTGTAAATATTTAGATAGCTCAGGTGGGTAAAACTTGACAGCTATAAAATAATATACTATATCTACTTCCACTTATTAGAATGTTAAGTAATGTCACATACAGCTCTCATTTTTGATATATTTTATCATTTATCACAACCTATAAAAAGTAATACAAATACTAATATACTAAATATGATGATTTTGGACAGTGAAAAATTTGTATTTTTAAAGGGATGCTTTTTTTACAGAAAAAATTATTTCTATTACTAGTATTATTGCTATTTCCTGGGTTGGTTTATAAATTGTGTGATTATCTTCCCTTTGTGCCTAGACGGTGTACATAAAATAATTCATCAAATAAAATATATACAAAGTTTCAGATTTCCAATATCGTGAATTGGAAGAGTAATTCTCGACCTACTTCAAATTTGATTTAAAAAACTTTCAAAGGGCGATTAACAATATTATTTATTTCCTTATAATTCTTTAGACTAGATTTGTTCGCGAAGATTATAAAATTAAAGTCAGGTGTTTATCGATAAAAAAATGTTCCTATAATACTATCTGTTTATACTTGTTCGATTAGCTTTTATTTTAAATAAGAGAGTGACTTACGGGACACATGTTTCTATGTGTGTGACAACTGACTATTAATAAACTTTATTTAAATTATTACATCACAATCGTGTTGAGTAATAAAATAAACCCATGCAATAAATATTTGAACCAGTCGATACCCACATTTAAATGATTGAACACAAAATATTTGACGCAAAAAATAAAACAAGATCCAACCAACCTATCTAATGTAATATACTACGTCCTTCGTCTTTCAATAAACTAACTCAGACCAACCAGTAAAGGATCAAAAGGCGGACTATACAAGAAATAAAAATAAACCAATCGTAAATTGATAAATGCTTTAAAAAGTTAGCGTACCTTGGAACGACACTTTCCCTCGTGTGTTTACGCTGTTTTGAGATATATCAGACTTGGGCGCGTTGTGACAATATTGATGATTATTATCATTACCGCTTGACGTAACACTCATACATTACATTCATTACATTCATAATCCAGGGCGTGTTTGTACGAGTGCTTCCTACGCCATAGAGCAGTTGCACGGTCCACGTGGAGTCCAATGGTTTCATCTGGTGTTGTTACACGTGTTACTTGGCTGTTCTTACTGTTTTACTAATGTTATAGCACGTTATCTTACCAGCCGTTCAGGCTACACGCTAATGTACTAATTATGCTAATGTTTTTTTTAAAGATTAGTAATGCTAAACTTAGATGGAGTATACCCGCATTTGCGTAGAGGGACAGTATATAACCATTTTGATAAAAACCACCCTCACTACACATAACCCAGATTCGAACCATGACCTCCCCGTCATTGTAAGTCTAGTCTTAGTGAAACATAGGCTCTTGTTTGGCGGTAGAGGCCGAGTGCTGGAGATGGAGGTGAGGGGTCATCGTTTGGGGTTTAAAATTAGATCAAAAGTTAATTAATTAAAATGACCGCTACAATCGCCTGTAATCGTGCATGTCAGATATGATATATTCGTGCAAAAATGTACTATGTGACGTGATGTCTAAAATATTTGACCATGAGGTGTGCGTAGAGCTATTTTAAAAACACGACCTCCTAAAGGCCTTTATCAAATATCTATAAGTTCACAACTAATCCACTATTAATTTGAAATACATATAAAACCTTAGCAATGCAAGATAAAAAGAAAATAAATAATAAAAAACTGCTATATAAAAATGTAGTTTTTATTTGTAGTAGTTAATACGGTATTTAATCAACCGTATTGAAATATTTACACGTTCATTTATATCATGTTATAAAGTCAGATATAAAAAAATTAAACACTTGCAGTTAATAGGTTTGGAAAATTTTATAGATCAAATTCCATCAGTTAAAACCACTTTCAAAAGAAATAAAATAATTTTTATTTTATTGTTTTGTTGAGAAAAAATTTTTCTTTTTAAAAAATGTTCCAGCGCACAGTTCCCCTTAAATAGTGGGGATAAAGAATGTATGAACTAAAGGAAACGTGCCAGTACCTCGGAAAACCCGATCAGAATTCGAACCCCAGTTAATGTATGTACCAAGGCGTTTTATCCTTAATTAGTGCCCACGCAAATGCGAGTACATTTTGTCAAAACGCTACCTTAATAACCTTTATAACTATGAGTAGTTCAAAGTGGGTGTAGTCATGTATCAGAAACATTAGCTCAGTGAGTAGTGAGTCTGACTAGTGACTAAAGGGTACCGGGTTAGATTACTTGCATACTGAAAAACTTATATTTGTTTAAATGTGGGTTGTCCCTTTCACAATTAAGGGTTAACGATAGGGGTCTGGGTGTTGTGTCAGTGCTATATTAAAGTTAGTTTATAAGTCGTGTGCTGATGTAATCAATGGGTTCAGAAAGTGCATGTTAAATACATAAAATAAATGAAATAAAAATGATAGTCTGGATCCGTAGTAAGAAATGGTGTAATAAGAGATTTTAAAGTTTGGGTTAAGGCCGGAGAATATCTATTTGTAACAACTTAGGTTCTTCAATGATCTAGCTAGAAACTACTAGTAAATGATAGTAAATAATACATTAATACAATTAAAGTATACGAACCAATTATAAACGTAAGCAGAAGGTCAAAGATGTAAGCATTTGGAAAAAAAGTAAAAAAAAACCTATAGATTTCACAAAAAAGAACCGTTTAAAATACTGAAAAGCTTGTTACCTTTGGTTATTTAACTATTATCTATACATATTGGGCCTTTGTATAGAAGAAAATGCTAGTAGGAGAGTTCAATGTTGATTCTTGTGATTTACAATCACCTACCAGATTGAAATATAAATACATAAGATTTTAATCTTGCCGGAGGGGGTACCCTATTTTATATAAACATTTATTCTTCTTTTTTAGGTACTCTAAAGTCTATATTTTGATTCGAACTCGATTTTGAATAATTTGTCATATTTGTAGTGAAAGTGGTAAAAACTAATATTTTGCTAGTTTGGAAATTTTGAAATAATTTTTACAACTATCACTATTGCGAGCTTATTTTACATCTGTTATAATAATTTAATGGTGTACTCCCTCTAATTAAAATATTTGGTTGATTAACAACTATCTATGGATCACTTTTAACATAATTACTATAGTGCTTCTTGCTTATGGGCTATAAGATTGATTCTTTTACTTACTGACAGAAGTAATTTTAGCAGAATTTATTGGTTATTATTGTGTGAAATACCACTTGTTATGTAGTTGTCTACTCCATTCCCCTTTTATAAAATCAAGCTATTACAAGACTAAGCTGTCCACCCCCTCCACTCCTCCATACCTGATAAACCAAACCTTATTCGCGTGGGCACTAGAGAGGTGCTTAAGTTACTAAACGGTTTTGATTATCAGTAACAATATCCATTAAAACAAATAAACTAATAAATGTTAATACATTTCGACAAGAGAGGGTCCAGTTTTAGAATGCCTTGGCCAAAATAAACTCAACCAACAAAGCAAACAGAACAGTTATTGCTGATGTCAAAGCACCAGAACTACTAACATTAGTTTATATTGTCAATTCAGACCAATCAAGGTTGGTTAATCATAAGCTCTAATGTCTGAATAATTTTTAGAAGTGGCTTAAATTATCCTACCTTCGATATCAGGATGAGGATGGTTACTAAAAGGGAACGAAACTATTATTCATGCAGTGAAATAATATTTACCTTCATTGCGATGAAAAAAAAAATCCTTGGTGTAACCGATAAGAACGGAACACTGAACTACCATATGAAAGCTCGGATTACAGCACAATTAGTTCTTCAAGTCACAGCCTTATAAGAAAAGGGAAAGGGTAAGACACAGGCGACCAACTGCCGGGGTTTATATGTAAATCTCCCTTTACCATCGTAGTAATTCCTCTTCTGAAATAACGCTCGAGGGATAACTCGTCGTTAAGAACATACACGTATATGGAAAAAAATACTCCACTGCAATTTCTTCGAACATACTTTTTTTATTCCTTATTCTCTAAAATGTCGTAGGTCTTGACCCAAACTAATCGATAAATACGTGTACGGTTCGTGGGATGCTTCAGTACCTATGGAATGAAGACATGAAGACATGAAGATATGAAGATTCCCAATGCCAAAATATATGAATATAAATTGTTGAAAGTTTGAATCTCAAATAAGGTTGGAAACAAGAGAGATATTTCCAAGTTGATCACATTAATTTTAGATTTGCTTCTGTGGAAAGACAGATTGGCAAAGTCTGTTATTTTTTTTATATTGGCTTGTATTTCCATGGGCAAAATATTTATGCCAAAACAAAGAAAGGATTTGTTTCTTCACTTACGTTTGAAATGTTTGAAGTTAAAACTATAACGAAACAAAAAAAATAAGACATATTTGTTGGTAGGTTTATGAACTTAAACTAGAATTTAAATCAATTTTTTATTTGATGTTTGGTATATATATATTTATTTATTTATTTCCTTTTTTAGCACCGTGTATTCCTACCCGTTCGATTTGTACGCCAATGTAATAATAATTACTCATATGTAAGGGATTAGGAAAGTTGAATTTATAGGAAGTGTGCCCGAATTTGCTTGGAAGGAGAGTGTAAAATTATTGAGATAAAGCCACACCCAGAACACCCAACCTGGTTTTGAAACCTGATCTCCCCGTCATCGGCAGTCTAGTCTACTGCGAAAGCTATGCCTCAAACCATGTGGCCACTGAAGTGGATATTATCATATTAACTATTCATATAATTATATATATATACTCTTATCATTGGGCACGCAGGATTAATCATAAAAATTGTCTTTGTCAATTACGAGGCGTTAGGTACTATTTTTTAGCACCGTGTATTCCTACCCGTTCGATTTGTACGCCGATGTAATAATAATTACTCATATGTAAGGGATTAGGAAGGTTGAATTTATAGGAAGTGTGCCCGAATTTGCTTGGAAGGAGAGTGTAAAATTATTTAGATAAAGCCACACCCAGAACACCCAACCTGGTTTTGAAACCTGATCTCCCCCTCATCGGCAGTCTAGTCTACTGCGAAAGCGATGCCTCAAACCATGTGGCCACTGAAGTGGATATTATCATATTAACTATTCATATAATTATATATATATATATATATACTCTTATCATTGGGCACGCAGGATTAATCATAAAAATTGTCTTTGTCAATTACGAGGCGTTAGGTACTCGAATCCTATCTGGGTGTATTGAGGATATTTTCCCTAAATGGTTTCCCTCCACTCGAATACGAGTACATTTCTAGAAAATATTTGCATGGGGTTAGTACATTTTTAAAAGTTTTTTTAAAATTTTTCAGAAACCAAGAATCAATTGCTAGTTGTTACTATACTTATATAAATTCTAGCCAGGATCCACATGAACAGGTTTAGCCAATTAAATATTCTCTAGATTGAAAAATGAAACATGGGAACGGGAATTGAACCTCGCATTGTCCCGTAAGGCAAAGCCTGTGATGGATGTGCGGAAATCGTCATCTACAGATGCGAGATCAATTAAGATCACGAGCTATTAGATAACGCAGCCAACTTCAGCTTGGAAGAGCTTTGTCCTGCCAATTGTTTAGTTACAATATTGTATGAACTCGCATATCATTAGGGATTAAATTGTAAAGACATTATATTTGTCAATTATGGTTATAGCCCCATCTAAGTATCTATATCAATTAAGAGAATATGACACAAAACATTGTTCGGGAAAAATATGTTTTCAGTGGTTTCTTTGATTAGAATATTTTAGTTTGATTTTTATAACATTGGTCATATTGTTAACACTATTCTAAACCATTATGAATGGTAAATTTTTTCTTCTTTTTTCGTAAATATAGACATATTTCAAGAAACGTTTAAAACTCCACGTTGCTCTCAGGAATCATCCTGTTATAAGTTTACTAAATTTTTTTAAGTTATTGGGGTTAGAATATAGTCAATAAACCAAGAATTTCCAAATTTATTTTATATTCCTCTATGTTTCAGTGCTATGCCTATCTGAAATATACTTATTTTAACCATACAAATTTGGTACAGATGAGGAATGTAGAACTTAAGAGAGCGATTACTCGCATGTGTGGAGGAGGAAAAAAAAAATTATTCAGTTAAAATCAAATTTCAGTTTTCTACCACACATCAAAGTAGTTGTTTTTATTAGTTCTGGAAATAGTACTACCCCCTCATTTAA
This sequence comes from Timema bartmani, assembly GCA_902151455.1. Classification (NCBI taxonomy): domain Eukaryota; kingdom Metazoa; phylum Arthropoda; class Insecta; order Phasmatodea; family Timematidae; genus Timema; species Timema bartmani. The sequence goes on from CABFWB010007604.1 coordinate 14,925, forward strand.
ACAAACCCTACATTGGTTCCCAAAGGTCCAGTAAAGTTGTAAACATTTTCACCCCTTAATATTTATTTATAAGGTTAGTTTAACCTGCCTGCAATGTTTCACTTTTCCAGAACACTCGGAAGTGTTTGCTTACTATTAGTTTTTGAAATTTTAACCCCCCTCAACTTCTTTTATCTAATTCACTCTTAGAGAATTCAGATTTCAAGATTTATTTGGTTACCTGGCATTGTTTCTCAACCTGTTTCCCCTGTTTACTTTTCTACCACACATAAAATGTTTTATTCCTCATTGTAGACCTCCAAATTCCCGGAACCTCATTTAGAAATATCCCAAATTAAATGTTTTATTAATATTATGGTTATCACACTAACTTTCTAGTAAGAAAAATGTCAAGTTTCCACAACCAGGGGATGGTGAAATACAGTGGTGAGGGAGTCAGTGCATCCCAAACCTTTATGCCCCTATTTACCCTATTAGGGGATGAAATATAAAAATGTCTTGAAACTTTCTCACCAAATTCTAAAAAGAAACCTTCATTTCAAATTTCAAGGATCTATTATCTGCTGGTTCAAAATATAGATTAATGGATTTTTAAAAGTTTCAACCCCCCCTCTTTAACCCGTTTGATGTCAAATTTCTCAAAGCCCTCCTTATCTCTTGGCTAGGAACCAAAAAGAAACCTGCACGCCACATTTCAAGTGTTCAGGCCCAGAGATTGGGTAGATACGGTAAATGAGTCTTACTATTAATTAAGGATACAAACCACTGCAATAATTACTCTAATGGGGTAGGGATGAGAGAGGAAGCCACTTAGAGGTTATATAACCACATTTGCTTAGAAGGAGAGTGGGAAACTATTTTGGAAAAACCAACCTTAGTAGAGCAAACTGTGATTCCAACCTAGATCTCCCCATCATCAGCAGGCCAGTCTAACATGGAAATGACGCCTTAAACCTTTGAGCCGTTGAAGCGGGTAGCAACTTAGTCAAGGGAATACCTAAACAGAATGGCCTCTTGGACTAGGTGTCAGCATTCCTGGCTACTAATATAGAGGTCCAGGGTTGGATTCCCGGTAGTACCTTAAGTAATTTTTCAAAAGAGAATGTTTTCTTATGGTTGCCATGGTCTGGCTAATCAGGCTTAAGATAGGTTTAATACTTCTACTGGCACCACATGATGATCATCAATATCATCACAGTAACTCATCAGGCCGAAGTAACGTAGTGCCCAACCTCAGAAGATGGTTACATATCTCCCACGGCCAGTAGAAGACCAGGAATGCTTAGACAACAAGAAAAACAGCGAAGAAAATAAATTAATACATTTCCACATTCAAAAGACTATTATAGTCACGATCAAAATCAACTCATTTCAGAATACTGCTGTTTAGTTTCAATGCCCCGGAACTTGAATTTACAAGGATTTGAGTTCTAGAAACATGGCATAGAAAATTGTGATATCAAAAGGCATTCTCTATTATTTCAATATCAGTAAGAATCGAGGTTATTGATGATCTTAATTTAACTTCTTTAGTTATAAACAATATGTATAAATTTGAATGCCTATTTCAAAACATTCCTCAATTAAATAGTACTGAGTCGCTAACTCTTTCTATGAACATTTACATTTTTCTATAGCTTTAAATCTCCTGATTAATCTACCCATCATATGACTTGTCATATTCTGCTTCTCCCCATTTCGTACTCCTCCATGTCTGGTCCTAGCGTTAGTTAAGCAATGTCACACACATCTATTGAGGACAACACTTAAAGAAGTCAGGCGACGAATAGCAATAAAAAAAACCCACCACCAATTCATAATAATAACAGTAATTTACTTACTGAGTCCATTCTATCCAGAAGAAAGGTGTGGCTTGGATAAACAACCTTCCGAAAAAAAAAAGTTTCTCCTTGTGACGACTCTTATTGAAATATTTTTATTTGTTTAGGTTTGTCGCCGTGCATTGTGGGATGAAGAGGCGCCTGGATGGCGCTCAGATCTTCCCACAAGTGTGTTAATTTGTTAGGTTAAGATGCCTTATCTCTAATTGAAATAATAAAACGTTTTTAAGAATTCAGTGTAGGCTGATTACTTTTCAAATATAAACTCTACTAAAAACATGTATTTATTCAATTCACTCTAACCTTTAATCATTTCTTAGCATATATATAATCTATGGAAAAAAAAATTAATTTACATTATAAATAACACTAAACAATTAAGGTTAAAGAAAATGTACAGTACATAAGACCTTTTCGATTAACTAAGAAGTATTCTTTTTTGTGTAAATACATTAGACATGATTTTAACCTTAATGTAAACATCATTTTTATTACTATTATTATCAATAATATTAAAATAGCCCTTACGTGATTAAAAGATTTATTATTTACCGTTTGTGCGAATGTACCCACTACACACAAATACAGATATTGACGATTATAATAAAGGATAATATTACATAACGTAGAGTCCTTGAAATTATGACAGCTCAGGGCCCCCATTACACGAGCTGGGACAATTATCTTTACAAGTATGATATATCTTATTTACTTTTACTAATTTATAAAAATATCGTCGTTATTTCCAAAAGCTATTAGTATAAAAAATTAATATTATTCGTAGTTTTATGTTTCATTAAGAAACGGAAATGGTATTTATGTTGACTTGATGACAACTTGAAAATACTATACTATATATATATAAATATATATAATATAAGTACAGTATATATATACTATAAATACAGTATATATATATATACTGAATTAATTATTTTTATTTATCACCGTGTTCATGTTCAGGTTATACGAATGTATTTTATTAAATTATATTTCTTTTTTAGGTTGGGGCAGAGTTGCCAATAAGCAGTATTAGAGCTGTAGAAAATAATTCAATTCAAATTTTGAGAAATTGTTCTTTAAAATATCAAATCATATATTTTATCGGATCTTCTAGTCTCAAAAATCCTTAGTGATTCTAGGGTTCAAGGAACCAATCCCGAGTGATAATAATATTTTAATATAATAATAGCAAGCAAAAATATATATTGAATACTAATTGTGAATATTTACAGTACAGATTTCATAGGATATCTGAAAGCTAGTAAAGTTACTAAATATACGTTCACATATTCGTGTTTAAGATGATGTCAACCAATGTTGTCTCTTTTGATAGAAGCTATCTTTTTATTTATTTATTTGAGGTATTTAACTTGCACTTTCTGTGCCAAATGATTATATCAGAAAACGAGAATATCTATGAGCGAGAACGAAAGAGCCTACCAATTTTGCTTGGAGAGGTATTTCAAATACTTTCCAGAGCTCGTTTACACGCCACAATTGACATGGGACTGACGGCCTTACATTTCCTCCGAAGGAAGTTGTGTTACAGATTTTTATCGGTAAGGAAAAATCAGTCTGGGTTTGAACCCACGAACATCGGGTTTTGGGACGAACATTTTCTTTACCTCAAGATCATTGAGATAGATGATAGAGGATATCAATATCTATCAAAATTACTAATAAAATAACAAAATATTAGCAATGTCTTACTGTGAAAATTCTACTCAAGATAAAGTTAAGCTAGATTGAGTTGACATATTAACTAAAGCTGATGCTAGAACATAAGTAAGTAAGGCTAGTACCCGAATCAATGTGAGCATGTAGGCCTACTATAAATCAAGAATATGTAATCTGTGTTTCGGTGCATCACCCTACCTCCTAGTGGTAGTGACTGGCCGACAAGACAGTCTCTATAGTAGGGATACTGGTTTGTAGGAATAGCTCTCAGGGTAATACTGAGCAATGGTTGTACTTGTGGTATACTAGGCTGGCAAGACAGTCTCTATAGTATGGATACTGGTTTGTAGGAACAGTTCTTAGGGTAGTATTGAGCAATGGTTGTACTTGTGGTATACTGGCTGGCAAGACAGTCTCTATAGTAGGGATACTGGTTTGTAGGAACAGTGCTCAGGGTAATACTGAACAATGGTTGTACTTGTTGTATACTAGCTGGTAAGACAGTCTCTATAGTAGGAATACTGGTTTGTAGGAGCAGTTCTCAGGGTAATACTGAGCAATGGTTGTACTTGTGGTATACTGGCCAATAAGACAGTCTCTATAGTAGGGATACTGGTTTGTAGGAACAGTTCTCAAGGTAATACTGAGCAATGGTTGTACTTGTGGTATACTGGCTGGCAAGACAGTCTCTATAGTATGGATACTGGTTTGTAGGAAACAGTTCTCAGGGTAGTATTGAGCAATGGTTGTACTTGTGGTATACTGGCTGGCAATACAGTCTCTATAGTAGTGATACTGGTTTGTAGGAACAGTGCTTGGGGCAATACTGAGAAATGGTTGTACTTGTGGTATGTTGGCTAAAACGTGCCAACACCGATTGGTTCAGCATCCGTTATCGTAATCAGCGAAGACTATAATGGATGCGGGTACGATCAAGGCTAGTAGCAGTCTACTCTAAAATAATTACCAAAATAAACTGTACAACAACTGTACAATTGTTTTCATTAAGTTACAGGAAATGTTTTGAGTAAGAAAGTTAGACATTCATACATAAATTTCAACTCGTATAGAGAGTAAAAACATATTTTTGTATTTTATGTTAATTTATCTTTTTATTTTATACTTAGTTCCCGTACCACCCAACACTGGCTCACGTACCACCAGTGGTACGCTTACCATAGGTTGAGAAACACTGTATTAAACGATCACTGCCCAGGATACAGAACACAAATCTCTATTTTTTGTTAGTCAATATAGTCAAATAAATGTCGATACATGGTTGTTAAAATAGTCAAATGGGTGCTGATACAAATACTATAATAAAATTTTCAAATGGACGTTGACACAGGTTTGTTTAAACAGTCTAACTGGCACCGATATGCCTACATGTTTATTAAAATAGTCAAATTAACGTTGATACAAAAAACTTTTGGTAGTCCTATGGTCTAAGGCGTCACTCTCGCAATAGACTAGATGCCTATGACGAGGAGATCGGAGTTCAGTCCCGGTCGGGTGCACTGAAACTGGTTTTCCCCTAAATGGTTTTACACTCCACCCCCACAGTTAAATTGCGGGTGCACTTCCTTTAAATTCAACCTTCTTTATCCCTAACGCATTAAAGTAATTAGTATATAGGCGTATAACCCTAATGCACTGTAAAACGCGGTGCAAAAAATACAAATAAAAAAGTAGATACATATTTGTTGAAACAGTCAAATGGGTGTCAACACTTTTCTGTTGAAATAGTCAAGTTGATACTAAATTAGTTTTACATAATATTACATAATCANTTAGTTTTACATAATATTACATAATCAAATGGTAGTATATACATTTACTTTGAAATAATCAAATTGGTGATTTTATACATCTCTATTGAATTGGTCAAATAGACTTTGATACGTGTATGTTTATATGCTAAAATATGTGTCGATATAATTATAATATGTCCACATCGTTAGACGGTAAACATATCAGTGAAACTGTCCCACAAGGACATTTATGTTGTACGAGGCGGTTAGGTTTTTTTTCTATTATCTTGAAAATACGAATGTAGTTATATTTTATTGAAACAGAGATTCACTTGATTCAACCGAGTCCAGAGTCAAACCAGTGTCTCATCACTATGCAGTCACCCACTCTGTCCTTGATTGACCACGACTGTATCAAAGTTACCCATGTTCTCTTGCACATGAATACAAGAAATACAGGTAATATTGTTTACCGCTGCTGTCTATTTGATCGAGTTTATGTTTGTACAAATAGAGGTGAAAGGGTTTGGGGACTCCACCCTCAACTATAAATTTAAAACACGTACTAAGCAAATTAGCTATAAACTAATTTCTAGTCTGCTTCGGTGGCCGCATAGCCTAATACGTCATGCTCATGTTAGACTAGACTGCTGATGACAGGGAAATCTGGGTTCGAATCCTTGTCAGATGTACTGAGATTGGTTTTATATAAATGGTTTGCCACTCTCTTTATATACAAATGCGTGTACACTTAATCTAAATTCAACCTCCCTCCTAATTAAATCACTGGCGTAATTAGTATCTTAATAACTAGTAAGACGCGGTGATAAAAAATAATTTCTAGGAAATATTCTGAAACAATCTTCTTAAAAAGTGAACATTAAATATCCCCCATCCGCACCAGTGGGCACGAGAATAGAGGTAATTTTCGACAACTTAGCTCAGTTGGTAGCGTGTATGCCTACTATCCCGGGTTCGATTGCATGCACGTCCGCAAAATTTAGTCACTGGTTAAATGTGGGTATCTCCTTTCACAATGATGAATTAACGTCCGGGGGATGGATGTTGTGTATGTTCTAGATTTAAGTTAGTTTATAGATCATATGCTGATCTAGTCAGTCGGCTCAGAAAGTGCGTGCTAAATGCCCCTTGTCATACCACCCCTCCGCCCCAAATAAAGAAGATGATAGAGGTGTTGTCACATCTTATCTGTCTGGTTTACCAGTGACGTGGAGGTCGGAACACATAATCCTGGCTGGATGTACCGTGGTGGCTTATTCTTAAACGGTTTACTGCCCTCCTTCCATGCAAATGCGTGTACACTTACCCATACAGGCGACCGCGTGAATAAAAGGCGTCAGTCTGGTCTCGTATTACTTTCTGGTGGTTGGGGAGGTTGAAGTTGGAATCCCAGTAAGGTGAGTTGAGGTAATTGCCTTCATAGTTTTCCCCTCTACTTTCTCCAGAAGTGTGGCTACATTTTCTCGAAATTCTACCTTCTCTATACCTATCCCCATTAGTGTTTATTTAACACCACGTCTTACTACCCGTTCAGGTTAAGCACCTATGAACAATTATTATAATGTGTCAGGGATGAGGAAGGTTGAATTTAGAGGAAATGTACCAGAATTGGCGTGTAGGTAGAGTGAAAAACCATTTACGGTAAACCTCTTTCAGTACACTGTAATAGTTCTTATTTTTCCCCGTTTTATATGTGGCTTAATTTTGGTGCCACTGTGGTTTATTAAGCTACAGAAAATTTATATTTTATCAGCTCATTTAAGTTGACAAGTGCTCTAAAACTCTTAGGACCACTGGGTTATTTCAAGGATAATCTTTTTCTAAAGGATATTATCATAAAATGAATCCTACTTTATCAAAACTAAATGTTGTGCTCAGAGAATAGTTTAGCTATATAACATTTAACAGTTTGAAATTATTAAAATTTCTTAAACAAATCAAATAAAAATACACCATTCCTATTCTTTTAATGTTGAAGTAAATTATTCGAATAAACCCTGCCTGGGTGGATCTATGTTAATATAACAGTTCTAATCGTACAAATATTTATAATGAAATAATGTGATAAAAATGTAAACATTATTTGCCGGGTAGAAGATTTCTTTTTTAATAAGTTTTAAAGTTAATAGGTCCGTTAGAAATTAGTTTGTATTTATATATCTCTTCTAAAATGTTACTATAGAATAAAATATCGCTGTTAAATTACCACGAAGCATTCAGTTGAAAAATGTATAAAGCTCGACGTTTTACCTGATATCCCAATGGCTAATGTAGTATAAGTTCAAATTCACTTGTGTCCACCTCCTATTCAGTAGGTACTATGGTAATTCTATAATCACTCCTCCAAATTATTATTTCAGCAGTGCCATAGAGCTCTACTCTTTCAGAAATAATCTTTTGTGATTTAATACTATATTTCCTTATTTTATATGATAATTTTACGTATTAAAATATCTGTTTTTAATTCCTGGTTGGACAACAATCAAGAAGTCCCTTTTTTTATATTCCAAATCATTATTAGAATAGAGTTAGTAAATAATTTTATGAAGTCAAGAAAGATGAAAGTGTTTTTATCAACAGATGATAGCATATGTAAATAAAAATAGGGATATAGAAGATATAAATGGTGAATTAAAAGAAACAGGGAGTTATGGAAATATCCAGAATATATTATAATAAATAGAAAAGAAAATGATAGTGGGATCATTTATAAACACTACTTTAGCATAAAGCTACAATATAGTCGTATTTTGTTGAGATTTACTCTTTTATTACAATTCTTAAATTGCCACATTGCATTTGTAAGTGAGAATTTATTTATACAGTGTTATATTTGAAATTATCGTGAGGTATCCGGGGTTCAAGACTTTTCTTTACTATAACACCTGGCCGGGTTTTAATATCCGAACCCATTTGTGTATATGTCTCAGAAGATTAGTAGGGCTCAGGAGTACATCTAAGACACCTCTTTGGAAGGTCAGTTTTCTCGTGTCTGTGAGTGTACCACGCAGGGAACGTATCCCGGTTATGAACATGTGTATGTAAATTAGTAGTGTGTAGATATGTGCTGCTGATAGATACAATATTGACTGCTGCGACCATCGCTCCATGTTTCGGTCAGGGATGTCGAATCTCCGCCGCGCCATTGCTAACATCACCTTAGGGTAAGGTCACACTGGCTCCCAACTTGGCAATCATTTTACCTGCCGTATATGGCCGAACATGATCAAATAAAGAGAGCCCTATTAACTAATGTGAACGGTCACAGTAGGGACGGGCTACACTGCCGTACACGGCATAAAATGATTATTTTTTTCTAGCCGTGTTTGCCACTGCTCAGAATGTTCTCTACTTCTTCAGCTGAAATATATTTTTATTAAAATTTCCAATATTTTAAATACAGGTTTATATTGA